>JALIZH010017682.1:0-74710 GCA_030522465.1 Rhipicephalus appendiculatus
TATAATTATGAGAGACGCCGTAGTGGAGGGCTCCGGAAAATTTCGACCGTCTGGTGTTCTTTACGTGCACTGACACACAGTACACGGGCCTCTACCATTTCGCCTCCATCAAAATGCGACCGCCGCGGCCGGGGATCGAACCCGCGGCCTTCGTGTCAGCAGCCGAGCACCATAACCACTGATCCACTTCGGCGGACGCACCTCAACTACCGGGCGCATTCAAGAAATTTAGTCCCCCAAGGCCCGGGGCAGTGAAGGTTGTCAAAGTGTAGGGGAGGGGGAGGAGGTAAAACAAAGTCACCTAAAGCTGCCATTTGAAAAAAAAAAGTCACAGTTTCACCGCAAGGGTGAAGCAATGAATGCGATAGCCAGAAATTGTAATGTCATACGAAGGGGAGGCTGGCAGCTAACTCTTTTGGATCCAACCTCTACAAAACGCTGGTGTAAGAGAATACGGCCTCTCCAGGGACACTTTTCGCACAGTCTCTTCGCGTTGAGAGCGCAGCACGTAGAAGGGTATATGAGCAGCCCCTGATGGCTGCCGAGATATCGAGATAGCGCGCGCGCCAGCGATGGCTAACGCGCGCCCGTAAAATTATATGTTTCTGGTCCAGGACCCCCCCTCCACCTCGCGTCTTTTCATGCTCGTTAAAGACGGGCTGGGCGTTTCCTTTCTGCTTGAGCATTCGACGTCTGGTCTAACAGGCGGGGGGATCATATCGCATGCGCCGTGCAGCGACGGAGATGGGCCGGCTCATTTTTCTTACACCGTGGCCGGCTCGTTTGATCTCTGCTTCAACCGCGTTCACCCGCTCCGCACGCGCGCTATTACCCGCGGGTAGAACGTACAATGTGCTGGGGGATCTTACCAATTTGGACTTTACACGGGACATGACGGCGACGGCAAAATCCCATCGAGACTGAACATATAATTTTTATCGCAATAAAACGTATTTCCCATATTTAATGTATGGATCATTTCTGAAGGGGAATTGAGTGTCAGGATTCGAGAAATATTTTCGATACTGGTCTTCAGAATGACTCAAAGCCTGGACGCCGATTGTGAAATATAGAGATTTTGTTCCGCGGTTATGTTTGTTGTAACACATAGTGACCGCATTGGGTACTGAAAAAAAATGCTTGAGGCTAGTCCCGTCTCTCTAGTTTACCCGAACAAAGCGTTAATAATCGCAAGAGGCGAGTAGATCATGCGAGTAACACTTAACAATGCCGCATACATTTTATTCATTGTGAAGGCGCAGGCCGCTAGCCAAACGTACGAAGGGCCGCATACGGCTCGCGGGCCGCGTGTTTGAGACCCCTGCCTGGTCTATAGTGGTTATGGTGCTCGACTGCTGACCCGAACAACGCGGGCTCGAATCCCGTCCACGGCGGCCGTATTTCGTTGGAGGCAATATTTCTAGAGGCCCGTGTGCTTAGATTTAGGTGAATGCTAAATAACCCCAGGTGGTCGCCATTTCCAGATATTTCCACTAAGGCGTCTCTTATAATCATACCGCGGTTTTCGGGCCCTGAAACCCGGACAATGATAATTACCTAGATGACATTTCCCCCTCTCATAACCCTACCTCCACATTTCGTGGTTCCATACAAGTGGTTTGTTAATTAAGCATCAAGGGTGATCCATAATCATTTGATTCAATGTGGGCATACTATTCTGGTGCACCACTCTTAACCAGCTCACGCACGAGTGAAATCTGTGTCTCCTCCTTTTTTTATGAAGATGATGGAACCAGCACGCTTAATCGCCATTAACACCGTCACCATTTATCATCTTTGCATTGTCTGCTGTACGTAGACCTAGCCTAGGAATGCGCATCTCAACGTGCACGTTCTTTACGTCTTAAAATGTTGCTCTACTCGCTTATTAATCAATCAACGATAGATGGAAGATTGTGTAATCAATCACTCCGTGCCACTTCGTGCAGGACCAACGTCCGCACTGCGACAGTATGTTCCTGGACGCTGGTGTGAGGCTTGTCAGGGACGAAGATTGCCTCAACGGACCCCAGAGGTTCGTGGCCGACGGCTTCCTTATCCAAGAGGAGTGTGCAACCTTGCTCAAGATCAGCGTGAGGATGCCAACACAACTTCTATATGCGCAACTTCAGCGTGGTATAAGCGTGTAGATATATATCAATTGCAGGATCTCCAGATATGCGCTACGTTTCTTAGGTCCTCTTTCTTTTGTGTTCACGGCACCGTTCATAAGCCGGAATACACTGTAGAAGAGTTTAATGTTGCGCCAGTTGATATTTTGACATTAAAATGATCGCAAATAGCGCGGCAGAACAAGACAACAGTGAGGAAGACGCCTACGTTGTCTTCCTTACTGTTATCCCGTTTCGTTGCGCTATTTACGATGAATTTAATGAGATAAGCTGGAATCCGTGAGCGCGCCATCGCTTTTATGTCAGTGTCTTCCTGTCAGCAGCTTGTCAGAAGCTTTAGCGTGGTATAGCGTGTAGATATATACCAATTGCAGAATCTCTAGAGGCGCTACGTTTCTGAGGCCCTCTTTCCTTTGTGTTCCAAGGCTTTTTATAAGAAAGATATGTAAGTATGAACATCGAGCGTGACTCTAAGCGTGAGAACATTATATTTGTAGAGCTTCTCAGCGGTAATAATTTCTTTGGTAGATCATAGACACAGTTGCTTGAAAGGCTCAGAGAGGCGTTCGTAAAACACAATACAAAATTCGTGTATAGTTCAGCATGAGGTGGTATGTCGTGATACTATTGGCCTCGAGATCAAACAGAGTCTGCACCAAGCGGCGAGCCGACGAAACCCCGTAGTGGGGATGGCTCCTTGAGTCGTCTGCTAAGCACAACGTGTTTGCATGTGTGTGAATGGGACGCGCCACGTCCTCAAAGGGTGGCTTGTTCCGTTGTGCACGCACAGTATCAAATGCTTGTACGGAAGCCTACACGATATACGCAAGCTTTTCGCCTTCCGAGGCTTATCTGCACTCTGATAAGTGAGTGCATGCACATGTTGGTTTGGCGCTAGATGTGATTGTCGCACCGTCCATTCGCCAAGATCATTTCAGGTCGTCGTTGGCCTTCCATCGCTTCGGGGTCTTCTCGCAGCCGCCGTTGCCTTTCCAGTTCCGTAGTATTCTCTCTTTGTACGTACTCGGGGTCTTCGGCTCGCCGTCATCGCTTCGCAGCCATTTGTTGGGCTAGCTGTTGCCTTCTTCATATTTAGTGTACCAGTGGGGGAGTAGTGGGACTTAAATAATTCATGTGGCACAGACCCGTTTATGATAGTTTTTCAGGATCGACTCACAAGGAACGATTTCCCTGAACAGCTTCGCTGTTAAAACTTGGAGGGCGCTTGAGCATGAGCATGAATTTCAGGCCCCTTGAGCATCGTCTTCACAATCACTAGCCTGCAGCTTCGGTTCTCGGATGCATGCCTGAACCGTGTCGCAAAGAAACGAACGTCTGTGCGCGTAACATCATCCGTTTCAAACTATCCTGGAATGCCTACTGCAGGTACAGTTGCGATGTTCCCATGCTACGCCATAACTCCTACTTTTGCGACTCAGCAAGGCAACACGCGAACTAACGCAGCTGCTCACTTTCTTGATGCTTTTACTGGTGATGATGATTAAATATGTCTGAGCACTTTGTAATAGGTGGGCCTTAAAAACAACCACTCGTTGCACAATTCATACGTTTTGACGCCTGGCGCGATTCTACGCTTCTGCCCCGCAATATTTCATGCGTTATAGGGACATGGGCTTGCGCAGGGTTCCCCATCAGGGGGGGGGGGGGGGGGGTAGGGGAGATTCATCACAGTGCCTCGCCTTCCTACTAAGCCAAGGTATGGGGCAGATTTCGCGCCCCTCTTAGGTGACTAGGGTAAGGCGGCAAATTAAGCTGTCATACATTTTGAAGTAGCAAAGTATACCGTCAAGAGCACAGTAAAATGAACTGCGATACGGTAAATTATGTTTCGCCGGTATATTTGTTACACGGTTCATCGTTACTTTTCTTGCTTGCTTAGTTGCTTATAATTTCTTTTCGCGACTGTTGTATGGCCGTGGCGCACTCAAAATGACTTTCCCGCCGGTTTTATGCTTCCATGCTTGCTTGCTGTGGTGACAGTGTGAAGATGGAATGTCGCGAAAACAAAGCATTCACACGCCAACACAACTCGCAGGAGACCGCCATTAGGGGAAGCGGGTACGGCATGCTCTTTCCGATTACGAAGTATGAAGATTTCAGCGGTGTCACGGTAGGCGATCTGAAGCAGGTAATCACTCATTCATTAAGCAATTTTAGTTCTAATCGCACGGATACATATTTTTCGAACTCCTGCGTGTTCTACTCTGTGATTTCTTTTGCCAGTAGTACTAGTACTAGCATAAGCAGGAGCTATCATACGTAATACCAGTGGTTCTCAGATCTATCTATCTATCTATCTATCTATCTATCTATCTATCTATCTATCTATCTATCTATCTATCTATCTATCTATCTATCTATCTATCTATCTATCTATCTATCTATCTATCTATCTATCTATCTATCTATCTATCTATCTATCTATCTGTCTGTCTGTCTGTCTGTCTGTCTGTCTGTCTGTCTGTCTGTCTGTCTGTCTGTCTGTCTGTCTGTCTGTCTGTTAATATTGCAGCGGCAAATCTTAGCATGAACAATAACTTAAGCACCCGATTCTCAAGCAGTCATCGATTTTTTTATGTTCCTCAGTTTGTTGCATAACTTCAGCCCTATAAGCCGTTCCTGTGTCGCACTTATAAGGCGTATACCGAAAGCCAGATGTCAGGCGCACATCCGGAGCGAAACAAGTGTTATAACAGAATTTCCCCGCTGACATTCTCTACATCTTCTCAAGCTCGTTTGATAATTTGAGCGCGTCGCCGTGTGTTCACTCATCTTCGCAGCGACTCGAGAACTCGACCGTAGAGGTTTCGGCCGCCAAGCTCATGCTGCTGACTGCGGAGAGGTCTCGTCTCTACGTGGAAGCCTACTTCCGATTGAAACGAAGGCTCCACGCGCATTTCGTTCATCTGGCCTGCAGAAATGCCACCGAAGGTAAGCGCATAAAGAAGTTGTCCGTAACCGTGCCTAACCTTGTATAAACATATCAACTGGCAACTCAGAAATGTGAGTAGGTGCCGCTGTGTAACAGTGGTGCTTATCTGCTTGTGTTTAGATCTGCTCTATTCTCTTACTTTGTGTTCTTTTCTTGTGCTTATCTGCCCTTTTCTGTTCCTTTTTTTTGTGATTGTGTGATTTATTCGCCATTGTCTATATTCTGTACCATGGTCTCATTTTTACTGTTTTTCTACAATTTGTTGCTCCAAGCGCCTAAGTCCCGGCGCTGGCGTTCCAGACGTGCAGCCTGCTAGGCTTACGTGTACGGCACCTGCGTGACACCAACGCGAGACATGAGACGACGACAGGGCGCTACCTTAAACTGCTGCGCAGTTAAAAGAAATCTAGCCGAAATTCTCGATCAGGCGTCTCAAACACGCGGCCCGCGAACCTTTCGCTAGCGGCTTGTTCCGCACGTGACTGGGGTGTGCCAGACAGGTACTAGCATCCTTACGATGCCTGCTTCCCGGAGCTACGTCGACAGGCTGCTAGGGTCATCGCCAAGTTCGGAATACGTATACCTGTTCTCTTTGCTGAAGGCTAACAGTCAGCTCCCCTGTCGCGGATGCCTGGTGTACACCTGCGATCGACCATCAGGATCGCCTCCGCACAAAAAAGTTAATGCGTACGTTTCTTCTCTCGTCGCAGCTAAGCGTTGCCAGGCATAAAGCAGCGTGTTTGGAACCTTCTTTAGAACTTTAGCAGTTATTTTCTGTTTCACGAGGAACGAAGATTGGTAACTTTTCGAAATGGTTCTCGCATCATTTTGTCGCCTGTCGCGATTAATAACGCTTTGCTCGAGTAAGCTGCACAGACGCGACTGGTCGCATGCATTTTTATCGTGAGGCACTCCATGCGGTCACCATTGGAACGAAAACCATGTTCTGGAATCGACGTCCAACATATATGGATCAACATATATGCATATATGGATCAAATGATCCATATATGCAATATGGGAAAGGCCTTCTTTCAAATTTCAACGCTAGCAGACATTTGGTACAAACTGACCACGCCACCCCCCTGTTTTCTCACCCTTCTTGACTGTTCCGGCCCTTGCGGCACTAAATTTCGTGACTGCGGCCCGCCAGCTGAGCGGAGTTTGAGACCCCTGTTATAGATTGTAGTAAGCGGAGTAATGCATGATTGTGACGTGCAGTCTATGTGACTACTAGTCGCGCACCCTTCAAAGGGAATGACAATAAATATTATCGCCAACAGCAGCATCCTTGTCAAAATTACCACCACCACTACCACCACGCAGGCCCGTAGCCAGGGGGGGGGGGCGAAATTCGGATGGAATGTGGTGTTTTACCGAGGAAAAATAATAAAAATGGGTGTTTTTCAAGGCTTTTAACAAGCGCCCCCCCCCCCCCCCCGAAAAAAATTCCTGGCTACGGGCCTGCCACCACGACACAAGTGGTGGCCCCTTCTGCGACCAACGCGCTGTTCTGTTATTGCTTCTTCGATTGCCATTTGCATTTGACGTGTTTTCCGCGGTTGTGACTCCACGCAGACTCGACCACGAACAGAACCGACATGAGCCACGAGATTCACTCGGACAACTGCCAGTTCCAGCAGAACGGCAGCTGCCCGGCAACTCGAGAAGACCTCGTCGTCCGGGTCTTCAGCGCTGCCGTCTACTTGAACGACGACGCCCACGGAGGCGAGATGGTGCTGGCGACGTTTCCTCGAACCAGCATTCGCGTGAGTGCAGTGATGCACACATATAGACTATTTTACAGATGGGTTTCAGTGCCGCCATATTGGGCTGTTAGCCTTTGTGTTTTGTATCTTTAACAATAAAACTAACAGTGTTACGGTAGACGCATACGCATGAAAACGATTGGGTTGGTACATACGATGTTTCATTGCCCTATTAATCCACGGGAGCAATATACATAAACAAGAAAACATCAGCTTAACAGCCCAAGATTGCGGCGCCCCCATGTCCTAGGTAAAATAGTCTATACACGTGGCGTGGTCCACTATATTACAATCTGGTCTGGTGAATGCAGTCCGAAACAACGTTCCCGTACTTGATAAATGGACCCATTGTCCATTATTTGAAACTGCAAACTCTTTTCAAGGCCGCGAAGCAGTTTGCGAGTTTCGAATCGGCGTGCCGACGGGCTTCTCTGTGTTCATACTAAAAGAGGGGATCTGGACACCGACTAAGAAGGCGTTCATACCCGTTCTTCCGGCACTTTCAACTCCGACCAAACGTGCTTCTGACATACCCTCGACTTCACTCTCGTTTGCAATGTAAACCCACATGTCTCATATCTTAAATGGGGTTCCCTACCGCTGATCGTGCTAAACATAATGCGAGAAGCATCCCTTGCACGAGTTAGAAGCCATTTCTAGCAATGAAATTCTGCCCTAGCGTCACACAGTGTTCAGTTGGGATAAGTGAAGTGTCCTTTTTTCTTTGCTGTTCGCAATGCTCATCGTTGCGCATGTATCTCAAACGTGTTGTCTGCGCATGCTCTCTGCGCCGTTTAGCTCTAAGCACACGTCCCCTTCGCTCCTGCTTATTTCTTTGGTGCAGTGATGCGGTCTTACGCTTGTACTATCCCACCGATCCCACCGACGGAAAGGGTGATTTCTCCTCCACTTCAATTCCTTTGAATTTGCGTCACAGTAAACTACAGTTAACGACAACAATGAACGTAGTTTATGCTTCCCCAGGTCTAATTGTCTGTTTGATTCATGTGCTTATGCTTCTCGTAAGTCGGAATCACATGTTTTGCAATGTAACGTGTCTTTCGCCTTCCTCCAATTTGGTCTCTCACTTGACCGTGGCGCTCTAACACACTCTACTCAACGCTCTAAAACAAAAGTATGTAAAATAGAATAGAAACGCGCTTTTGCAATGGCGATTGATGGAGTGAGCGGCACTCGGAAATGATTCCTTTTCCTCCTCGCCTTCGCAGGCCGTTATACCACCGAAGTGCGGCCGCATGGTAGCCCTAAACAGCCGCAACCCTCACGGAGTGTTGCCCGTTTTTAGGGGACGCCGCTGCGCTCTACTTACGTGGATGGCGTACGAGCGAGACGTGGAAGATCCGGCTCTGTCGGAGTGTCGGAAGATGCTGGGATTGGACGACGCTGATGGATACTTGGGCAACGCGGGCCAATAGCGATGCCTACTGGCGGGCTGACTACCGCCTGAACAGCGATATCTAAATACTTGCTTATTAAAGACAGAGAACAAACTTATGTTTGCCTTATGCCAATAGCGATGCCAATGTCGGGCTGGCTAGAAGCCGCAGACTACCGCCTGAACAGCGCGGGCCAATAGCGGTGCCAATGTCGGGCTGGCTAGAAGCCGCTGACTACCGCCTGAACAGCGATATCCAAATGCTTGCTTATTAAAGACAGAGAAAAAACTTATGTTTGACTTATGCCAATAGCGATGCCAATGTCGGGCTGGCTAGACGCTGCTGACATACCGCCTGAACAGCGATATCCAAATGCTTGCTTATTAAAGACCGAGAACAAACTCATATTTGCCTTATTGGTTGCTTCTGTGGAAAACAACCCGATTGGAAGCACGCGCTGTGGTATTCTAAAATTGCGAATATCAAATCAAATAGTGTGTTTTTGTATTCGGAATTCAAATAGAATGGTCGCTATTTGCAAATGTGATATTTTGACGCTCGCAGCTAGTGGCATCGATTCTCAAGTACACCCGAATCGGCCCCCAGCCAACTGCTATATAGTTGAGTGTTGGATATATGTTCGCACAGACGTTCGCACAGGGAATCTTACGTGAGGCTGTGGCGTATCGGCGTGCTGAGCATCTATGCTCGAAACTCGTGGAGGTCGGGGGTTCGAATACCGAGCCAGTTAACAGTGCCGAGATTCTTTTTCTGTGAATTTCTTTCCTGACGAGAGCTTCAATTTTTGAAAGTTTCGTCCCATATTGACGCAATGGATATGGAGTGCATTTCTGACTCAGAGGGTAAGCCTATGGCCTTGGAGACCTTGCATTTCAAGGTTTGTTGTAAGTTTCGTCGCATTTTGATGAAATGCATTTCGGGTGCATTTAGTTACAAAGAAGGTAAGCCTTTGTAAATATTCCACCTTTTTTTGGTATTTTGAAGTCATCTAATTTTGATGAAATAACTTTTTAGGTAATTTCCAACCAAAGAGTTAAGGGTTTTGAAAAATTTTGAAAAGAAACCGCCTTTAGAAATCTTCCATTTTTCGATTTTTTGACCACATTTCACCATTTCACCAGACGTTTCTCCACATTTCGATAAAATAAGATATCGGGTGTTTTCCAACGAATACGGTAAGCTTTTCCTGAATAAAATTACCGTGAATTTTTCGGATCTTCAATGTTTCCTCCTGTTTCGATAAAATAAATGTTGGCGCATCTTCGATCAAAAAGGTAAGCATACGGAAGCTCAGACATGGGAACCCTGCACTAAGTTGAAACTATGGCAAAAAAAGCCGTCAGATCCCACGCACTGAGGGGAATCGATGTAATGCGAAGCAGCCAGGAAGGAGCAAATCATGCTTTACATAATTTGCATGTCATGTTTTACATGTTAGGACCTGTCATTTATGTTCGTCATACAGTCACGTCGCGCAATACCAATTTTGGTGTATATCAAGCTAGCGAACTGGACGCAACCATACCATGAGCGTGGCATGTAAATGGCGTTGTAGATGACATGCATGCCAAGATTTTCATGTTACCACCTGCCACTTATGTTCGTTATACAGTCATGTCACTCAATACCAAATTTGGTGTATATCAAGCTAACGAAACAGCCGCGAGCGCGCCATGAGTGTGGCATGCAAGTCATATCGCACATGACAAGTCATGATTGCCATATTACCACTTGTCATTTATGTTCGTCATACAGTCACGTCACTCAATCCCAAATTTGGTGCATATCAAGCTAACGAAATGGCCGTGAGCGCGCCATGAGCGTGGCATGCAAGTCATGTCGCACATGACAAGTCATGATTTCCATATTACCAGTGGTCATTTATGTTCGTCATACAGTGACGTCACTCAATCCTAAATTTGGTGTATATGAAGCTCACGAAACGGCCGCGAGCGCGCCGTGAGCGTGGCATGTAAATCATACTTTTCATGATAAGTTAGTCATGATTTTCATGATATGACCAGCCATAGGCGTGCGCAGGGTTCCCCTTCAGGGGGGGGGGGCGAAGGCTCGTCGCAGCGCCCCCCTTCCCTATTAAGTCAATGTATGGGGCAGAATTTGCGCCCCCCCCCCCCTTCCTAGGTGACTAGGGGGGGGGCGCCCCTTCTGGCCCCCCTCGTGCGCACGCCTATGCTCATAGTAACTGGCCAACGTGGTAGGTAGCATATTGCGTGGCAGCGTGGCCCTACAAAGGACCGCGTTTGGTCGCCCGGGCATTGGGTGTCGACAATTTCCCTATCATTTGTCGACCGTTGGCTGGACGTCTTTGGCCAACTAATAACCAGCAAAATTGGTTGCCAATCAGGGCCCCACTTTGTGCCACCATTGGTCGGCAGACTACAGCGGTTGCCGAGCGCTGCCCACTTGTTTACCAACCATCAGCCGTCGGCCAATTTCAATTGGGGTGTTGTCGTGGGATGTATGTGTATTGACGAAGAAAACACAGCGCCTACCAAAGTAAAAATATATTATTAAAAAGACGTTTCGGTGTATATTTTGTGACATATTTTCTGCACATTGTCTAAGGCCGGCAATAAAAAAAATATTGGCGCTTATATATACAGCTCAATATGGTTTAGGCGCTCGCCTTCGGAGCGTGAGGTACTGTACGTTCGAATCCCATTGCTTCTATAACATACTTTTTTTTTCTTCGTCGGTAGAACGCATTCATATGGTTCATATGCATTCGAGCGAAGCAAGCCTTGGTGCTTAGCTCAATGGCTTAGGCGCTCGCATTCGGAGTGTTAGGGTCTAGGTTCGAATCCCATTGCTGCGATGACATAACTTTTTTTTCTTCGTCGGTAGGATGCATTCATATGGTTCAGATACAGTCGAGCCAGGCAAGCCTTGGTGCTTAGCTGAATGGTTTAGACGCTAGGCTTCGGAGCGTGAGGTTCTAGGTTCGAATCCCATTGCTTCTATAACTTACTTTTTTTTTCTTCGTCGGTAGGACGCATTCATATGGTTCAGACGCATTCGAGCGAAGCAAGCCTTGGTGCTTAGCTCAATGGTTTAGGTGCTCGCTTTCGGGGCATGAAGGTCTAGGTTCGAATCCCATTGCTGCTATGACATACTTCTTTTTTTCTTCGTCGGTAGGACCCATTCATATGGAACGTAGAACTTCTCACTTTTTGTAACGGGTGTGCCCTGTGAAGGCGTGTGAATATTTTAGTATCACCGGAAATCTTAAAGCATGAAAAAATTTCGGGGGGCGGGGGGGGAGGCGGAGTCAGAACACCCTCAGCACCAATTCCCCTCCCCCTAGTTACGACCCTGTTAGGGCCTCAACTTTTTCGAGTGCATTGGGCATCTATTTTGGTGAAGACAGTAATGCACTTGGGGGGAACCTTTAGCTCGGAAAGATCGCATAGCAACCCATCGCTGTAAGGTGTGACGTCAGACAAAAGTTGAGCCTTATCGGGTGTGATAAGCGCCTCAACTTTTTCGACTGCTTTTGGGCAGTTATTGCAAGAAAGCCAATGCATAAGGGGAACTTTAACTCGGAAAGAATGCATAGCAACCCATCGCTGTAAGGTGTGACGTCAGACAAAAGTTGAGCCTTATCGGGGGTGATAAGGGCCTCAACTTTTTCGACTGCTTTTGGGCAGTTATTGCAAGAAAGCCAATGCATAAGGGGAACTTTAACTCGGAAAGAATGCATAGCAACCCATCGCTGTAAGGTGTGACGTCAGACAAAAGTTGAGCCTTATCGGGGGTGATAAGGGCCTCAACTTTTTCGACTGCTTTTGGGCAGTTATTGCAAGAAAGCAAATGCATCAGGGAAACTTTAACTCGGAAAGAATGCATAGCAACCCATCGCTGTAAGGTGTGACGTCAGACAAAAGTTGAGCCTTATCGGGGGTGATAAGGGCCTCAACTTTTTCGACTGCTTTTGGGCAGTTATTGCAAGAAAGCAAATGCATCAGGGAAACTTTAACTCGGAAAGAATGCATAGCAACCCATCGCTGTAAGGTGTGACGTCAGACAAAAGTTGAGCCTTATCGGGGGGTGATAAGGGCCTCAACTTTTTCGACTGCTTTTGGGCAGTTATTGCAAGAAAGCAAATGCATCAGGGAAACTTTAACTCGGAAAGAACGCACAGCAGGCCCATCGTGGAAGGTGTGACGTCAGACAAAAGTTGAGCCTTATCGGGGGTGATAAGGGCTTCAACTTTTTCGACTGCTTTTGGGCAGTTATTGCAAGAAAGCAAATGCATCAGGGAAACTTTAACTCGGAAAGAACGCACAGCAGGCCCATCGTGGAAGGTGTGACGTCAGACAAAAGTTGAGCCTTATCGGGGGTGATAAGGGCCTCAACTTTTTCGACTGCTTTTGGGCAGTTATTGCAAGAAAGCAAATGCATCAGGGAAACTTTAACTCGGAAAGAACGCACAGCAGGCCCATCGTGGAAGGTGTGACGTCAGACAAAAGTTGAGCCTTATCGGGGGTGATAAGGGCTTCAACTTTTTCGACTGCTTTTGGGCAGTTATTGCAAGAAAGCAAATGCATCAGGGAAACTTTAACTCGGAAAGAACGCACAGCAGGCCCATCGTGGAAGGTGTGACGTCAGACAAAAGTTGAGCCTTATCGGGTGTGATAAGGGCCTCAACTTTTTCTACTGCTTTTGGCCGTTATTGCAGGGAAGCCAACGCACCAGGGGAATCTTTAGCTCGGAAATAGCGCATAGAAGGCCCATCGCTGCAAGGTGTGACGTCAGACAAAAGTTGAGCCTTATCGGGCGTGATAAGGGCCTCAACTTTTTCGACTGCTTTTGGGCAGTTATCGCAAGAAAGCCATCGCACTAGGGGAACTTTAACTCGGAAAGAACGCACAGCAGTATAACGTTACAGAAGAACGTCCTTCCCTCCGTAACGTACATACTAAACACCCACACACACAAAAAAAGAAATAAATGTGCAAAACAAAAAATTCACTGTTGGGCCGCCGGTTTCGAACTTACGCCCTTATGCTCACAAGCACAGTATCCTGTCCACTGGACAAATGCCGGCGCGTGCAGGAGGTGAGTACATATCTGAACGGTATGAATGTGTTGTATTGGCGATCGATGCAAACATATTATAAAGAGATCACGTACTTTTAAATGCGCGAGCCTTTCTATGCCGAATCAACGACAAAGCTTTGCTTGTTCATCCGTCTATATGTCACGTACAACGGATGATTGCAAAAAAAAAAAAGAAACCTTTCTTGGTGGTGCTGGGAATCGAACCTAGCCCCTCCGTTCCGAAGGCGAGCATCTTAAGCGTTACGCTATACGACACTTGGAGAGCGCGAATACATGTCGTTGGTTATGAGCGGAAAATCATCCTCTTGTCCGTGACCGAAAAATCGAGAAAGATGCAAACAAAGTAAACAATAAAAATTTCTGGGTCTGAGTGAGGATCGAACCCAGACCGTCTGCGTGGCTAGCATGTGTTCTACCACACAGACACGCTACTGCTTGGAAATACAGTGAAAATAACTTCCTCTGCTTGGAAATGAATCGAGAAAGATACAAATAAAAGAAATAATAGAAATTTCCGGGTCATAGGGAGGATCGAACCCACGCCGTCTGCGTGGCAAGCAGGTATTCTACCACGCAGCTACGCCTCTGCTTAGAAATGCAGTGAAAAGAACTTCCTCTGCTTGGTAATAGAATGAAGACAACGTTCATGCTTCACAGACACACGCATCCTGTATATAGGCGTCGCAATATCACATGTAATATCGCAATAATATTGCGTGATACAAGCGTACATTGCCATCGGGCGTGTGAGACCATGTGACAATCATAACGACTTCGTGGTTTAAAGCTGCCCCTCCACGGTGGTCTAGTGGTTATGGCGCTAGACTGCTGACCCGAAGGTCGCGGGATGGAATCCCGTCCGCGGCGGCCGCATTTTCGATGGAGGCGAAAATGCTCGAGCCCCAGGTTAGCCTGTAGCCTTTGGAAATCTTGCATTTTCGATGTTTGGAAGGGTCGTCGCCCGCTGTGAAATAGATTTCGAGTGCATTTCTGACTAACTGCACCCGAAACCCATTTCATGAAAATGGGACGCCAATCTCCAAAAAATCGAAAAAATGCAAATTTCCCGTCTTGCTGATATGGGTTTCGTGTGCATTTAGCCAGAAATGCACCCGGAATCTGTGTCATAACGGGCGACGACGCTTCCAAAAATTGGAAAATGCAAGATTTCCCGTTTTCGTGAAATTGGTTTAGGGTGCATTTCTGAATCAACCGGTGGCGTTTTTTTTTTGAACCTCCATACTTTAACAGGTGTGTTGGATGTATGCCTACACACTTGGTCTATCATGCCTTGGTCTTTCCGCTAGTGGCTGTCCGGTGGCGTTTTTTTTGAACCTCCATACTTTAACAGGTGTGTTGGATGTATGCCTACACACTTGGTCTATCATGCCTTGGTCTTTCCGCTAGTGGCTGTTTTGCGAAAGCACTCGTGAGGATTGTGTGTCAGCATCCGCACTTATGTCTGCCCACACCACTAGTTTCGCAGTGACTGACCTAACCTAATTACCTTAACGGATGTAAGTATATTCTGTGGCGCTCTAATAATAACAAAAGATAGTTCTTTGAGCTTTTTTAAAATTACACTCTAAGATATCATCGCGTAAAAAAGGGTGTCTTTTTGCTACACAACTATAATCGTCATCTACCCCGCGTACTTTCCTGGTGTTATCACCGCCATCCCGGCACTTCCCGGTCACGAACGCCGCGCGCGTTATCGGCGTGACATAGCATTCTTGATAGGAATGTGCCGAGAGCCGGGTTTTCAAGAGAGGAAACGTGAGCAAGCCAGATGACGATTATTGTTGTGTAGCAGAAATACTCCCAAAATACTCGACTTTTTCTTATAGAGTGTAGTATCTGGCTTGCCTGCGTTTCCTTTGTCAAAAACTCGGAGCTCGCCATTCTGTTATGAAAATTGTTATGTCACGCTGATAACGCGCATGCGGTTCGCGACCAGGATATACCGGGCGCGCAGCGACAATGCTAGGAATGGCAGGCAAGGTGAAATACTATTATTGTTGTGGGATGAGATGACACCTTTTTTACTAGTTGGTTTTTTTAGAGTGTATACTTCTGACTTGCCACGTATATGACTCTCCATAAATAGACACATGAACACTCTTTGAAGATCATTATACTCTCTTTGGAGAGTCGTGGGAATCCAAAAGAGAATTAACTAGTCTCTTTAAAAAGAGTCATATACGTGGCAAGTCAGCACTCCCCGAAAGGAGTATCACATAATCTTTTATTTTTCTTGAACTGTGGTCGATTAAGCCTTGATGCTGCCGCCACAGACTCTTCCTCGAAAGCGCTGGCGCTACTTGTGCATCACCACCCGCAGTATTCTCCGATACGAGGTAACAGGCGCGAAGACGACGACGGACGAGAAGAGAGACACACACAGACGTCTTCTCGTCCGTCACCGTCTTTGCGCCTTTTACCTCGGATCGCGCAATACCAACACGCCCAGATGTTCACCCGAACAGTCATAGGCGTGCGCAGGGTTCCCCTTCAGGGGGGGGGGGGGGGCAGGGAGGGGGGCGAATGTTCATCGCAGCGCCCCCCCTCCCTATTAAGTCAATGTATGGGGCAGAATTTGCGCCCCCCCTCACTTAGGTGACTAGGGGGGGCGGCCGCCCCCCTCTGCCCCCCTCGTGCGCACGCCTATGCGAACAGTATTCTCTGTATCTATATCTAGTTACGCAACGAGTTACTTACACCTGAACTTGCCTATTGGATGTAGGCCTTTACGCTTTGTCGATGGTCAAAGATGTGCTGAACCACCTACAGTTCCGCTAGTTCTACATACAGTAAAGTGAATAGAAGTTATAAGCGTTTACCGTGCTGATCGATATCGCTCGGATCAAATTAATTACCATAAAAATCACTAGAAGCCATGTTATAACCTTTCTGGATGCACAACAGCCCTGTGGAAATGCTGAGTCCTGAATGGGAGCACACAGAGCCTCTGTTTGTCAACTCTTGAATCGAGCGTTTTCCTTTTCTTTCTTTGACGAATTACTCAGAAACTACGAGTACCACTAACAGAGGTCAGTGGTGTTAACATGTTTAATCACGACAGCACATTAAGGACGTTGCATACCACGTCCACGTCACTCTGGGGTTTCCTGTTTCTTCAGTACTTGCGCACCTCGAGTCATTGGCTACGGGACGAACAGTTTCTCAGGTCTTGAGTGTACGTAGCGTGGCGATAGTCCGTGGGCAGGGAGGGGTCACGTCGTTTCACACGTGAAAGATGTCAACGGTTCTGTCGTGGCTGCGCCCAGAGTCGCCGAGCTTTATAGCCCTCCTGCAGTGGCAAGGGAACGCCGGCAACGTTGCAGCACGCTCCATCGCGACGGCTGTCCTGGTTCGAAGCCGCTTGTGCCGCGGTGGGCGGCATCTTTCTCGACACCGACGAGAGCGAAGACACCGTGGAACCCCCGAGCCTGCACTGTCGACTGCCGGGCAGAATCCACGACCGAGACCTGCTGCTGCCTTTTTCGTGGTTCCCGTCGCACTGCGGCCCGCAAGTAGGCGTTGCGCAATGCCGTCTGGACCTGTGTTTAGAGAGCATAGGTGGCAGTATATTGATTCTATCGTATCGATTTTTCGCAAAATACACGGGAACAAAGGAAAGCTTTTGACGAGTTATTTTGACCAGATCGGTGGGTTGTTGGGTGAATGTTTTCGGAAAAAATAAAAAAAATAAACCAGTTGTTAGATTGCGCTCGTCCTTGTGTATCTCCTATTTGTCCCCGCGTTGTCACGCAAAATCGCTAAGATGAATATTTCCCAACTAGGCCGACTCGCAGGTTTGCTTCGGTGATTGATTCATTCGACAGACGAGTGATAGGATGACTGATGTATCGAAGCGAAAGCTTTAGGGTCGTCATCAAACGCGAAAAGTGACTGTAGGCGTCAACAAGAATGTTACAAAATGCCCCATGATCACAGATGACGTCATAATGACGTCAATGATGTCAAGATTTGTGACGTCATCGACATCATGTGTGACGCCATCACGTGACGTCGTTGCTCTGTCAAAGGTGGACCGATCGTAGAGGCAATGCAAAACCACTTCAGGCAAATAAGCTTTAAGGGGAGAAGGGGGGTGGTTTGGAGGATCAGTGCAATAGACGGAGGAGAGAAGAAAGAACAAGGAGAAGATGGCTTTCCTTTAAAGTCATCTTAGGCAAATGCACAAGAGGCCTTGTGACTTTGTGATTGAACCTATTTATCGCGTTTCCAGCACGTATGCCATTGCAGTTGGTGGTGGTGGTGGTGGTGAAAACTTCTATTTTCCAGACATTTCTGCGGAGAAGCTCAGATTCACACGCATATTACAAATTTGTGGTGGTAATGGGCCCTATGGAAAAAAAAAGAAATCCACGCATCTCCACGAAGTGAATGATGACAAGTGGGTGAAGCTAGGTCCTAAGGTCCATAATGTCTACGTTGAAGTCGCGGACTAGTATAAAGGGTTCGTGCTTGTAGGTGTTTTATATTGTTCTGTCACAATTATGATTGATATTAGTGTATTGTTAAACCTTTTTTTTTGTTTCTCACATATGTTACCCGAGCGTTGCCCCATATAATATAAATGGAGTGACATAAAGTGACATAAAGTGACATAAAAAGTCGACGACAAAGCTCGGTCTAAGGTCCATACTATCTACATTGAAGTCGCCGACTAGTATACAGGGTTTGTGCTTGTAGGTGTTTTATATTGTTTCTTCCCAAGTATAATTGTTGTTCGTGTATTGCAAACCTTTCTTTATTCACGTACACACATGTTTCGACTATAGCAATGGTTTTCTAACCACCATGACAGCGTACATTGAGCTTCGACGACAAAGCGAGGTCCTAAGGTCCATAATGTGCACGTTAAGTCTCCGACTAGTATAAAAGGTTTGTGCTTCTAGGTGTTTTATATCGTTCTGTCCCAATTATGATTGATATTAGTCTATTGTTAAACCTTTTTTATTTGTGTCTCACATCCACAAATCTCCCCGTGACGGACGCGGACGACGATAAGGCTAGGTCCTAAGGAGCTTCGCGCCTAAATGGAAGGCCGTAACGAGTAAGCCAACGCATGCAATTTAGGGTGGTCCTTTACTTGTTTTCTGCAACCTATTTACAAGCGAGGAGTTCGTGGAGGCCAAGTTAATAAGCTTGCTACAACCTCACCCGCACTGTTGTATATGATGGGTTACTATGGCATTTTCTAAAAAAATAGACATAATATTTGCTGGTTTCAGCATGACTGATTAACAGTCATGTGTTACGTCACCACAAATAAGCAATGAGATAGTGCGCAGAGTAGAATGTAGAAATGTAGTTCCTATGCTTCAATATTTTATCGTGATGCACAGGCACTCACCACTGCCATCTGTGCTCCCTAAGGTACGAGAAAGCGAGTACTCCTGAAGTCATTTAAGAAGCACGCTTCATGTACCAACTTTGCTGTTATGTGCATGTTATTCTTGTTTACCGTTCTGTATGACCATATGCGCCTAGTCATCTGAAGCTGCATCGTAAAGTTGATGGGGCGGAATGTAACCATTACGTACAATGGGTGAATCAATGTGGCAAAATTAAGGTCACATTAGCGGCTGCTACATTTTTGTCAGTCTCGTTAGTAACTCCTATTATCTCTTTAGAGTAGTGAGGTTACTAACACTACCTTACCGCTCAAGTAGCCAACGTTAAAGAGCAAAACAACATCTTCTTTGATAGTCAGGCACCAGCTTAGAACAAAGACAAATCACGAAAGAAAAGAAAGATTTAAAGGGGCAACCTACCTCTGAATCCATGAAGCAGTACAGCACCGACACGAATATTCCCTGGAAAGCATACGTGGAAGAGTAGAAAAAGTAATCAAAATATGTTTAGGAATCAATCTCCGATCTATGACAATACGATACAATTTTCTCATTAAGTGGCATTGCTGAAGAGGCACCTGTGCACCACTTTGGCTGACCATTACATAAGGCAGCGCACTATCGACATCAAGGGTGGATCCAGAGAGGGGTCCAGGTGTTCTTACCCCACACCCAACCCTAAAATATTGAATCTACTCCCCCAAGACCAGAACGTATCTGGTCAGTTACCCCCCATGTTTCCTTCATTTTTCAACTCACCACGTCTGTAACGCCTCTTAAGTCTTCTTTCTGACTGAGAGGCAGCTAGAAGTCTTCTAGAAGACGCTGTTCTTGAGGAAATGAATGCAAAGTGGATGTTTTGACGGTGGTTAAAGTGAAATAAAGTGATATAACGATGGTCTATGAAGATTGGAGAGGCGGTATGGACTATGGCGAGGGGGCGAGGGAGACGACAGTGGAGCGACAATTGTAGACCTCTTACAGCGGAATGACATAGGAACGTATGTTGTTATGTATAACGACCTGATTTGTCACCGAGTGCACAGTATGCAATGAAGTAATATTAGCCGCCACCTTAGGGCACTAGCCCGGATGCATATTCCATAAACGTGACAGCCCGACATGTGCGTATTGAGCCAAGAGATATCTTTAGAATAGCGATAATCAACGCAAAACTGTACCACCGTCAAGCGCAAAGCCATGTACCTGAAGGTGATACAGCGTAATGACGTCACCGAAGACGTCATGTTTGGGTACTAGCAAAACGAGAAGCTGCTTTCGTGACGTCACTGCAAGCTGTTTATATATGTAGGTTGCCAGCTGTGTACTTTGAGTGATCGCGCAGTGGAACAAGTGGTTTCCAAATGCATTCACTGCAGCAAATAAACTCTTTGAAATGAATAAGCGTCATACATAAAGCGCATTTCTGCCCAGGCTTTGGCACGTCGGATCGGTCGCTTTTTCAACGAATAAAGGAAGCCGATCCCCTACATATATAGCGATAGTTGCACTTCTCTTGTAGATGATCTCGTGAAAACAGTGTCGATTGAATTCAAAGGAAATCTAGCAAAAAGCTGTGGAAGGGCAAGGATGGTTTTAGAGGGAGTAAATGGTGAGCAGAGAGAGGAACAGTCTCGCGTTGAATCTGTAACTGAGAAATTCTAAAACTTATAAAAATTTTATTGCTTTCTTTGAAGAAAAATATCTATTCTATCATTTTTCTCGTTGTTAACATTGGTACAACCTAAAGGCCATATGACTTGGTGCATAAGAAAAGTGAAGATGTCATGTTACGGAAAGAAACCTAGTCGCTTTCAACGAACTAGCATATGTTTTGTCGAGAGTGCCGCCAACTCTCACACGTCGTACACTTCGGACTTTTTTTTACACTGCATTTCGAATAGCTGAACTAGTGCTTGGTGACAATGATGATGATGATCATCATCAACATGGTTATAATCTTCTTCAGAGCAATATGTGATATATACGAGAAATAAGAGGGAGTTTTAACTAGCGAATGTTGAGTCACATTCGATGCGATCGCTCAATAGACTTGGCAACATGACATCTAACAGAACTAGAGGCCCAGCTGAACGCGACCGTTTGCGTTTCTTAGCATTTCACTCATCCACTCTTCAAAATTAGTAGTTAAAGCTCAGGTTTCATATTCCCAAAAACTTTTTTACGCTAGAATAGCTAGCGAGAGTAACTATAAGCCAATGCAAATGCTTGGCATGGCATTAGCCAAAGTGACCGGCCACTGTAAAAGAAGCACTAAGAATGAATACATTTGTGAACTCAGCTCCTGATACATCCAATTCACAAAGCTAACGATATTCCAAGCATCTTGCGCTTCCCTAAGCGTCCGTAAAGACGATGACCCCCGTAGCAACTTCATCATGCTGAGCTCACGGTTGCAGAGAATTACTGCGCAGCATTGACAATACCTGCGACGATTGGAGGGCAGCGTTGATGATCATGTAGGCTTCCTTGAGTCCCATAGTCTCGTTCTGAGGGTTGATGCAAAACAGCAGGTGCGTGATGCCCAGCAGAGGAAACAGTAGTGCCGTGGCCTTGATGGCTTTCCTGCGCATGACGGAAAAAATATTTATATCACAATAAGCATATTTTTAGTACCGTAAAACGGGGTTACTTTGTGACTGCAGGGGTTACTTTGTGACACGCGCTCGGTTTTCTGTACTTTAATTCATGCGCCACGACCAGGCGCTGCCGAAAAACTATAAGCCACTCAACAAGCTCGCCTGACATGCCGTGTCACCTAGCGGCAGCCGGCTGAAGTTCCCACGCTCCGGAGCCCCTCTAGACGCCGACATGTTCAATGGAGTTTTAGCGCGCATTGTTGAAGCACCGTAACCTTTGTGCGCTCGACCCGTCCGCACGAGAAAAACAGCGAAAACAGGTATGTTCTTGTGATTGTTAATATGTAGGTTAAAATAAACTGTAATATAAATTTAATCAAGTCACGTATGTTGAAGTTTATAGAAAGGAAACTGAAATGTTGGTAGGGTAAGGTGGGGCAAAATGAGACAAAAATTTAAAAATTGTCAATATTTATTTTTATTTCACTCTTTACCGTTAAACGTCAATGCAGAAACTTTCCTTTGGGTACAAGGTATGTGCTACATAAATACGACCATGTTGCCACTGTCAAAAAGTTTATTTTAAAAAGAAATAAAAAATGCACGAGATGTCTCATTTTGCCCCAACCTGCGGGCCAAAACGAGACAGTGTGAAAAAAAATTAAACCTTCAGTTTTTGCAGTAGAAGCACTTGAAATTAAACTCCATGGGCCCTCACGCAGCCTTCATGACCCCAGTCCTTGCACTCCACGCACTGAATCCAGACAGAATTCGGTGCTGTTTTGCTACAAAACTCCTTGCAGATCAAACACCACCAGTCTTTCTTTGTGCTATTGTTGTATTTTGTTGAAAGCTTGCACTTCAGTGGTATTCAACGATTGGACGCTAGATATGTTCTGACGCATCTTCTTCGCCTCCTTTTACCGTTTTGGTGCAGAACTGCGCGGGCGTTTCGTGGCTTTCAGCTTCGTCAGCCGGGCTTCGTGAGGCGATGAATTTAAAACTATGCTAGATTTGAATTTTCTCGCGCTTCTTTTTTTAATTTGGTATTGGAGAAAAACTCGATGCCGAGACTTGTTTGTGAACGGCTTGACTTGGAGATTCTTCCAATTCTGCGTTCGCCTCTTGAGAGCATCCTTGGGAACGCGGAAAAACCTCTATGCAGCGCGAATAGAGTGAGTGTCCTGAACAGCAATCAGTGCTTTTTCACGTCGTTTTTCTCCCAGGAAGCTCTATACGATATTCTCTTGTGCGTCCGAACCCTCCTAAATAATAAAATATAATATACAATGAGTGTAAGTAAATGGTCCACTTAATAAGACACTCTCTAAAGCAATTCAATGCCTTTTTGTCGCGTTTTGCCCCCCCCTCACAAGCCCAAATTCAAAAAAATTTCCGCTTTGGCCCCGCGCACCAAATGAACTAAAATTTTGGTGGTATGTAGCTAGTAGTATAAAGTAACAATATAAATACTTACTTTGAGGTACTGACGCCAGAGTAGCTTCATGCACGGATCCGAAAATTTGGCCGAGAAGAATTTCGTCCCTTTTTGACGGGTCACGAACACACTGACACCAGCCGCGTAATTTTTCTCACGCAAACGCTGTGAGCAATCATCAACTTTTACACATAAAAAGGTGGACAACTACCAGCACCTCTCGCTGAAATATAGAAACAAAGAAAAGTGCTTTCTGTATTAGCTATAGAGGTCGGCAAAGCCAAAATGTCGCGTTTTGCCCCGTGTCTCATTTTGCCCCGCCTTACCCTACTTCGCGGGGTAACTTTGTGACACGCCAACTGTCACAAAGTTACCCACTCTGTTTTTAATTTAAATTATATCATATTTTGTTGAAAGGAGGAAGATGTTCAACATCCCAGCGGGGAAAAGCGTATCGGTTGCCGATGTAGAAGAAGCGAGGAAGACAGGAAAACCGACAACCGGAAAGAAGGGCAGCTCTTCCTCCGGTATCAGAGCTAGACGACCTAGGAAGAGGTCTTCTCTTGACGACAGCCCAGAAGAAAGCACTGACAGCGATTGTAAATAACGCAAATAAGCTTTTGATGGTGTAACACATGCGAGCCCTTTTTTTCCCAATCATATTCAGCCAAAAACAACGTTGTCACAAAGTTGCCCCACACGACGGGGCAACTTTGTGACAGCTTTTAACCTGAATGTAACCGTTTGTATTAAAAATGCGGATTTTTAGAACATACAATCGTGTGAGGGAATGTTTCAGCAACGTTATGCGACTATTCATTCACCTTTATGTTCATAATTGTTCAGCGAGAGAATGAAAACGTACGAAATCTGTCGCAAAGTAACCTCATTTTACGGTATATGAAAGTCATAAAGGCATCCATTACATGTTTCTTCATGTAGCTGAATTCTTTAAAAGTGTGCTTAACAGACGTTACTATATTGCCGCCGAATGATTGATTAGCTATTGACGAACAGGGAATATGAAGAAATTCGCTTAATTTATTGTTGTGCAATACTTACACGATCGCATTCATTATGCGATCAATAGAACGCGCAAGTTCCCCCCAGCAATTTTGCTGCAAGTCGCGTCCACTGTAATTATGTAGGAGTAATAATAACTGTTGGGGTATGACCTCCCAAAACCGCGATATGATTATGAGGGACGCCGTAGTGGAGGACTCCGGAAATTTCGACCACCTGGGATTATTTAACGTGCACCTATACCTAAGCACACGGGACTATAGCATTTCACCTCCGTCGAAATGCTGCCGCCGGGTACGGGATTCTATTCCGCAACCTACGGCCACTGTATCCCACCGCGGCGGGTGAATTATGTCGGAAGAGACAGTTGATTTCACTGCCACTGCTTCGCTTGGCAACGAGTTAACAAATATTCGCGTACAAGGTCAGTGCAGAATCACATGTGTTTGCCAGCCGTTTTAGCTTACGTACTAAGAGCAGTGCTCACCGTTAAGATCACGCTATGCCACTCAATATATTCCACGACAGGGGATCGGAACGAACACTTGCCTGAACTGCGTGGTTTCCAGTGCCGACGCCTTGGGCTTAATTCGCGTCACGAGGATCCTCACGATGTTCACCAGGAACACGGAGTTCACCTGTCAATCAGATAACGACGATCGTTATCTCAGGTCATCGCTGTGACAAGATAAGTTGCACGGAACGCGTGAAGTACAACCAGCAAGTACTACACACAACTCACCAGTATGGCGACAAGACGTGGAGCAATGAGTATCCACACGTTGGAGCTGGACCCATAGCCTTCCCAGCATGCTGTGCGCAGCTCCTTTTCTGTCATGTACGCCCAGGCCAGGATGAAGGCGAGGGGTAATCCTGCGGTCGAAAATTCTCTTTTGTCACAGAAGCCCCCCATCGTTTTGATTTCTTTAGTTATAACAACAAATTCTTAGGGCCAGTAGCCATGAGGCTGTAGCTAACGGTCCAGTACTAATTATAATTACTTGCTACCACCCATTCGCACTAACTACGGTAAGAAAACATCTCAATTCTCTACCATTCATCTGTGGAATAGTTTGCCTGTTGAACTTGAAACTGTGCCCACATTTTCACTTTTCAAAACATCGCTAAAATCTTTCCTTTTAACTGCTGATTGCTCACCTTAGTTAAACAATATATTTTTTTTCACTGCTCCACATTTCTTTCATTTGCGTTTCTTTTTTTTTCTTGTAAAGGCTGTATTCATTTTTATTTTAATTTCTCATTTTTATTGTTTTGTACCTTTTTTTTTTACTTCAATTCCGCCTTATTTTCTGTAGTGTATTTGACTCTGCGTTGCATTGCTTTGTATATTGTATTTCGCATTTTGCGTTGTATTTTATTATATTGCTATTATTTCATCTTGTATTTCAACTGTTCTTGCCTGTGGCTACTTTTTTTTGCGTTGTATATGATTACTATTATTATAGCTTCCATTTTCCCTTTCTATTTTGTATTTTGCATTCTCTGTTATTCGTTTCCTATTATCTCATCTCCTAATTCAAGTGTTCTAATCTTCTGCCATTTTTGTCTATTCACTTTTGTTTGTAGTTTTCAACTGAGGGTCCCGTTTTCAGTATTTATACTCTGGGACCCTCATCTGTATACAAGTATTATGTAATTGATGCATATGTAACGAATAAACGAACTGAAACTGAAACTAAATGCGGAAAGAAAACGCAATATACGCATAACCATCAGCTTGGTTCTGTCTTTCACACTGTTTTGTTATCGTCCATATTGTGTAAACAACTGACGGCACCGTTTACCGTAGTCAAATAGGCTACGGCAGTCATATAACCGCGAAGTTACCAAAACCGCGATTCACAATTCACCACTTATGAAGAGAAACTGCGGAAGTGACGGGAAGCCCAACTCCCCTAACAACTCTCCTAACAGGTCCCTCCACTCTTAACAGTGTTAGGCTGAAAATATGATTTTAATAACATGTGGAGTTTCACGTGCCGAAACTATACGATATGATTCTGTGGCATGCCATAGTGGAGGACTCCGGAAATTTCGACCACGGGTGCGTGACCCAGTCGCGTTCTGCAGGACACAATAAAGTTATTTTGCATTCCATTCTATTCCACTTAGGGTTCTTTAACGTTCGCTGATATCGCACAGTATGAGGCCCACTGGCATTTCGCCTCCATCGAAATGCCACTGCTGCGGTCAGGATCGAACCTGGGACTTTCGGGTCTGCAGCCGAGCACCGTAACGACAGTACCACCGCGGCCCGACCGGAAATTAAACGCCGATGCGTGTCAAACGCGAGAAGTTGTTCAGAAATTTGCGATCCTTAAACATATCATCTACCCCTCCACCAACTCCTCTCGCCCACTCTCAAGTTGTCCGCCTCTCAAAAATTTCTGGGGAGAACATAAAGGAACATAACGAAGAAACATTAGAAAGAAAAGAAACATTTCAGTATGCATTCTTAAGAACACCGAGAAGCAAGCAAACAAACAAAAACAACAAAGAAAGAACACGAACACACAGGAAGGCAAAGAAAAACATTAAAAAAGAATCAAGGACAGAAGGTAAAAAAATCAAACGAGCAAACAACCAGCAAAATTTCGCCGTGGCGTGTACAAAGGGCCCTCGTCCCACGTACTGACATTCCAAAGGGCGTACGCGCGTTGTATACCGAATAGCAGAGAAAGAAAGGAATAAGAAGGCAACACTAGAATCCTGCAAAATGCGAACGTTTCTCCGTGCTTTGTCGTCAGACGTGGCAGCGCCGTTTCACGTAAGACGCCCCACCGCGCGCATAAAAGCTGCGGATTTTTCTAAAGATGGAAAAGACCGGCGCGCTATCCAATAAAGGAGCGAAATTCCGATGCGGGGCAACGTATATACGTTCAAAACACACAAAAAAAGGAGGCGCATTTCCGACGAATGGAATGCAAAGTGCCGTTGAAGGCAAGGGAACAGCGGGAGCCGTATGATGAAACGCCGTAGGGTCGCGCACTTTGCCACATCTCGAGTATAGTCTCATTTGCTGGGACGAGGCGCCAGTCGTTGCGTATGCACCACGTGACTGCCCTTCGCCGCTTACGCGCGCTTTTAACTTTATGTCGATCACGTGGGACTGCGGCACGGTCTGTGGCAAAGTGCGCAGTTTGCCCTCAGAAGCTCACACAGTCATTTATGCATTTGCCTAAGACGCCTCAAAGGCGAAGGCCATCTTCTTCTCAGTCTATAATGCACTCCCGAAAGCTTTCTGCACCCAACGTGGTTTCGCACAGCCTCTAAGATCGGAGGCATTGGAAGCATTGTGCGCCTCACGTAGTTTTACAGAACCTCCGAGATCGGTCCACCTTTGACCAAGCGGCGATGTTATGGGATGACGTTTTCATCGTACCGCACGGTGATGTACAACCTACTTTTGAAGAGTACAAATGAGACAGGAAAGACACGAAATGATGACGTCATCATGTACCGTCGCGTTATCTGACCTATGAGGCCTTCATGATGAGGTCACATATTTTAGCGGCCTGTGCCGTCATGGTGACATCATGGAGTTACGTCATCAGATATTGGTTTTTTACATTACTCGTGTTCACGCTACCACCGACGGTCCTTTTTCGGTTTGACAGGGCGTCTAAGGCTTTTGCCTCTGCAGTGGCATAGCCAGGGGGGTTCAACCCCCCCCCCCCCCCCCCGAAAATTTTCAAATTTTGCTTGCGTATATATACACGCACACATACAAACGCACGCACGAACATACATAAACTATGGTTGTACCCCTCCATCCCCCCCCCCCCCCCAAAAAAAAAAAAAAAATTCTGGCTACGCCCCTGCGCCTCAGTAAACGGGGCAGTTAAACGAGACAACACCGAGCTTGAAGCTGTTCTAGAAAGAAAGATAATTGTTTTTCTTGAAAGGCAGGAACTGCCTAAGAAAGGTATGTCGCCAGAGCGACGTCGAGAGTCACACAACGTAATAAAGTTCGTGGTAGACATCGACAGGATCATCAAAAGAAATGTTCTTTAACCCCTTAGACGGCTCATCATTAAGATCCACTTGAATGTTGAACGTTTGATATTTGCGCAGGATGGCGACTCGCCTTCTCTCATCAAAGCGAATCATACCGTTTCCTGGCTCGATTGGCACTGAAGCTTGTCTGCTCATGCTACTGCTGTTTTCATGATCGATTACACAGTTCGGGACAGCTGCATATGCTCTCCCACGGTACCGGGTGATTCTTTTTGAACTTACCTACCTCACTGGGCTGTAGTCTTGTTACAAATCATCCGATTTTATTGCCATTTGCGGCAAAACATTAAGAAAGGATGAAAATTTAAAGGCCCATCTCATTTCTTAATGTGCAACGACAAAAAAAAAAAGAATGCTGATATATATATATATATATATATATATATATCAACATTTCTTTTTTGAATTGCCGGACAGTGCCTAATTCCGAACGTGATTCAAGAAGGATTACCAACACCAAACACGTTGGCAGCGGCTACTTGTAGCAGCTGGCAAGATGGATTCTTATATGCGCATAATAAATACTTTCAGTTGCGATAATGATGTTCAGCTGTTTGTGCGCGTATGCAACTGTCTGCGAACACATCCTTGCTAATAGCGAGGGTGATATAGAAAGATGCAATATTAATTATTATTAACAGACAAAAACCTTTGCAGGTGGGAAATCTCATTAGCCAAAAATACTGTGTGGTCTGACCATCTCCCTGGTCCGGTATATCAGGTCGCGGGGTGAGCTTGAAAGATGGTCTTCTCAATGTGATCAGTACACTGCCTCATTTATCGCCTTGTGATAAGCTGCCGCGGTCGCTCCAAGCTACCGTATGACAAGTAAGGCAAAGCACGTTAATCAGACACTAAAGCGTAATTAGTCTTTAGCTCTTATGGTTCGGCCCAGCTAAGACACTCAAAACTTCTGCACATTCAACTCACAGCAATCTAAATGGAGCAGCGCCGATGCTATTCGTTTTCGAAGAAGGAAAGTGAATTTCCTGAAACGGGAAGAACGTTTTATCGGCGTCGCATAGGCAGCCCGCACCGCAGAGAGCCTAAGAGAGAGAAAGGTAAAGGAAAAAGAAAGGGAGGTTAACCACAGGAAGACTCTGGTTAGCTACCCTGTACTTGGAAAGGGGGGAAAGGGGTGTAAAAAAAGGAAAGAGAAGAAGAGGAGTGTGTGACAGTGGGCAAAAATGTAGTGACTGGAGCAGCGTCCTAGTGCAACACAGCAACATTGTTTGCGAACAGTCACCACTTTTCACTCTGTCCGGTTGCTTGAAGAAACCGCAGCAACGCCCTCAGAGCGGCTAGTGTTGAAGACTGGGTAGGCCAGGGCCCCAGGATTTTGTTCTCTGTGAGGAGGCGGTCGCCCAAGTGGCCTAGTGCGGCTGAGAGGATCACTCTTTCGGAGTTGAAGCGGGCGCACTCACAGAGAAGGTGCGCGACTGTTTCGCTGCGCCCGCATACGTCACATGACGGGCTGTCAGTCATTCCAATAACAAATGCATAGGCATTTGAGAAGGTCACTACAAGTCACAGACAGGCCAGCAAGGTACTGTCACGTCGTGATAGGCTGGGCGGGATACGTAGTTGGAGATCAGGGTCCAAAATACGTATCCGTGCCCTTTTAAATGTCGTTGAATGCCACAAGTCCGACGTTAAACGACGGGTTGTCACACGAAGTTCTTTTGCGGCGTCGGATCTTGAAAGGGGAATGGCGACCCTGCTGGCTCCATCGTAGGCGGATCGGGCAGCTTCGTCCGCTTGGTTATTTCCCCGAATGCCATAGTGACTAGGCAGCCACTGGCTTTGTGCCCTTTTTCAATTACTTTACGGTGGACTTGCCTGATTTCCGATACGAGCTGCTCATGGGAGCCATGACGTAAAGCGGAGGGTAGACTTTGGAGGGCTGCTTTGCTATCGCAAAAGCTAGACCACGAATTAGGTGTCTGCTCTATGACAAACTGAAGAGCAGCACGGAGGGCTACCAGTTCCGCAGCCGTAGTTCAGGTTGCGTGAAACATTTTGAGCTGTATTTTGATAGATCTTGCTGGAATCATTACGGTGGCGCTTTAGCTTGTAGCCATAACTGAACCATCAGTGTAAATATGTGTGTGAGCACTGTACATCTCACGTAAATACATAGTGCGGCCTGTTTAAGTACAACCGATGATATTCTTGTCTTCTTCGTAACCCGAGGTATGTAAAGGCACGCTTACGTAGGCACCATAAAGGCGAGGAATATCTTGCTGCAGGCGTATAGTTCGAGGGCGAAGAAGTACTATGGGCAGCAATAATGTGACTGAATTTTTTTGACACAAACGAGTGCTCAATTAAGCGCGCGTCCCCGATTTTATACGGCGGTTCCAGGCGCCCACGGTTTGCCGCGACGGAGCGCGCGTAATGAAAAAAAAAAGAAAAAAGAAAAAAAAAGAAAGAAAAGAAACAAGCATCGAAGGACGCCGAGAGCACGCCCTTACCCTCTCCACCCAAGACACCGCCGAAGCGGCGTAACGCCCGCGCAAGATCGGGACAATTTCCTTTCGCTTTCGCTGTGCTACGCTTTGAAGAATCGCGATATCGTAAATCGGGCAAGCCCGACTGCCGTGTACAGCAGGTGCAAGTGTCGAACGAAAACTGACATGTGAAAAAGAGAGAGCGAAAGAAACAGGAGGGGAAAAGTTGAAAGAAATAAATGGAATAAGGACATAGAAATATAAAAAGACAGAAAAACATAGACAAAGCGAGAAAGAAAGAAAGCGATAGAAAGAAAGAGAAAGAGAAAAATAGGAACAAGTAAATATAATACAGACATAAAAAGACCGAAAGACAGAGAAAGACATAGAAAGGGAAAGAAATAGAAAAAAAAAACACACGAAAAAGAGTTTACTTGATAACATGATATACGAAAAGGAGATAGAAAAAAACAGAGAGCAAGACATAAAGAGAAAAATGAAGAGATACAAGGAAAGAGATAAAAAAGAAGCAGATAGAGAGAGAGAGAGAGAGACAGAAAGGAAAGAAAGAGGAAGCTAGAAAGAGCGAAAAAGTGAAGGAAATAGACAGACAACGAAAGAAAGAAATTGAAATAAAGAAATACAAGGAAACAGAAAAAATAGAGGTACAAGAAACGGAGAGAAGGAGAACGAAAGAGAGAAAAACAAACAAACAAGGAAGGCCACCCAACCTCGCTCTTACTTCAGGCTTGGTACCACTAGGGCGAAGCTGCCATAATTTCTTTCGCGCATGCCCAGCACGGTCGTGTTTTTTTTTTTTCTGAATAAAAGCTTGCCTGAAAGCCAGCGCTTGTTCTTGTCAATCCTTTCTGTGTGCCTGGTGTCGTTTTCTGTGATGGATTCATACAAACTAGCCCAGCTTTCGACACTTCTGCAATGGGAACATGCGTGACGCGCTTTTTCGGGTCGTAAATGCGAGCGCTGGGAATATAGTCTCTTGAGCCTCCGTATAGCGATGCCTCCCGAAGAAACGAATTGCTGTTATTTACATAATCGATCCTCCCGCTTCGGGCCACATTATCAATTACCGTCATCATTCTTATTCGGTATAGCGACGGCAAGAAACTAATTTCGTGAACGTCGATCACGCCATGAGAGAATTCCCGCCCAAACACTGGTGTACTCCGTTTAAAGTATGTGAAAGGTATTGAAGGACCCTTGTATAGTAAACGAAATGCAAAACGTTTATACGCAACCGAAAAAAAAATCACAGCATATCCACGGGGTGAATGATGAAGAGTTGGGGGCGAAGCTCGTGAAGCAATCGTGGTTACACCGTGAAATCTTCAGTGGTTTCGCCCAGCAGTAATCAAAGCGATTACTGCTGGGCGGCCTCCTTGACGCGCACCGTCTCGGGATCCGCCTGACGCCGCGCGCGCGCTTGGCGGCGGCTTCGCGGGCGCGCACCGCTTCGAGATCCGCCTGGCGCTGCGTTCGCGTCGCGGCGGCCTTTCGAGCTCGCACCTAGGGATCCTGCCGACGAGCACGAGCCGCAGCGGCCTTCCGCACCCGGCGTTCCTCGTAGTCCATGGTCCGCCAAGCAGCACGATCCGGCAAGCGCACTCGTTCGGCGACGATCGGGGGAATGAGGGATAGCGGGCGCTCGCCGCCCGGCGCAACCCCGCGCAGCCCGCGCAGCAGCCAATCGGAGAGCAGCTGCATCGCCAACGCCATCTAGCGTACCTTCACCCAACCGCCATATTGTACGCATGTCTATGGGACAGCGCCCTCTCGGAAACGAGACGAGAAATGGAGATGACGATACAGAATGCGTACAGCGCCATCTAGTACATCGTTCTATGGCCGTGGCGCACTGAAAATAACTTTCTTGCCCGTTTTCGATAACTGACTTCAGCGTTCGGGCTTCAGCTTCCATGTCTGCATTAAAGCGCAATAAATGTATACCGCGTGCTGCGCGTGTTCGGTTGCCAAGCCTGCTCCTTCGATTCAATTCATATGTTCGGAGCATGAAAAACGACGTGTGATGTCATTCAAATAAATTTAGTGGCGTTACCGGCAACAACGTTTGATTAAATACACATTTTTAGCAGCTGCTGTGTAAGCGCGTCGTAAGTACTTTAAATTGAAACACGAAATAAACAGGGTGAGTCTAAAAGGGATGCACGACGGGAATATGAAATAGCGGTATAGGTTGTCCGGAGTGATTTTCTTTTGTTCTTGTTCTATTTTTTTTGCAACATATTTCAATCCTTACGTTAATAAATCGACGTTTGTTCACTCGTTCACGGTGGTCTGAAAATATGCTGAACAGAATTAGTGTAATCATACTAACGTTGCTTTCGCATCGAAAGATGTATTTGCAATAAAATACTGTAAATGAGTCTCAACGGTCGACTTCTGATGTGGCTTGGCGCGATCACTGTACTAGAAAGACTCGAGTTCCTTATGCATTTGCCTAAGTTGACTTGAAGGCGAAAGCCATCTTTTTCTTCAGTCGATGTATTGTTCCTTCGCCGCCCCCCTCCGAATGCTTTCTGGACGTAACGTGCTTTTGCATTGAAGCTTTCTACACATCACCTGGTTTTGCATCGCCTCCGAGATCGGCCCACCAATCACGGAGGCAATGCAAAGCGACGATGTCATGGGATGACGTAATCATGTGACATGACGTTATGACGTCACAAATTTTGTCGGTCTGGGATGTCATGATGACGTGATCATGTGATGAATTTTCGCATCACTCGTGTTAACGCTGGCGACGCGGGAGCCGACCGTCAATTTTCGCAATTTATGTGGAATCATAGAGTTTCATACAATAATACCTAGAGTGGAATCTGTCGCTGCGATCGTTGTACCACCATGGGAATGATGGGAAGTACAGGCTTCGGATTGGATAGCGTTAGCTAGCGAAGTGTCAACGGATTTTTTTCTACAGTTTCAGTTTCGTTATTCGCGCAGCTTGGCTAGTGGAGTGCGGCGCAAAGCACTCAAGCAGTGCCTGTGTCGTTCAAAGAGGCTAAAGAACGCTAGGTCTCTTTGTTTGCAACGACGTTGCAGCTTTACAGGTTGTATACGACAGTTTTAGCGAAGCGTCGGGCACTCACCGCTGCGCGTAGCGTAGCGTCCCATGCCAGTGCAGGATATCTCAGCGAGTTCACGTCTTCTTACGAGCGCGTCTTTCCAAAACTCGTTCATATCGACTGCAAAATGACGGCGAAGCTAAGTAGATGCACCGTCACGCTCCTCTGACTCGTCTTCACAACAAAACGAGAGATGCGTTGGGGGCAGGCCACTTGGACAGACGCACCTAGCATCGCAGCAGACGATACGTTAAGTGTTTCTCACTTAATACTGTCTGTTAGTTCTATAAATTGATAGTACGTACTTTCGAGGGAAAAACAAGCGTGTGTGTTTTCAAGTGTTGTAAAAAATAATTAATTTTATTTGGATGCCAAACCTGGAACACAACGGCAGTGCAATGCATACCCTGGCAGTTAAATTCGTCCAGGTCTGACTTCCATCTCATGGTCACGGAAACTTTTTGCGAAAAGCTTTACGTCCACAAGAATTAAGCCAGTTTTAATTGGAACTGACTTCATATCACTTTGTTTTACAATCGGAAAACAAGTGTCTCGAATCTCAAGAACGTAATCGATCCGAAGCAGATCCGAAGCCTGTACTTCCCATCATTCCCATGGTGGTACAACGCGCCGCTGAAGGAGCCCGCATAGACGCTAGCGCCAGATTCCACTCTAGGTTTTATTGTATGAAACTCTATGTGTGGAATCTAAGGCTCCCACCTTAAAATATTCAGTCTTGTTACAGCACGGTAAAGAATCACAATAATCAGCCACAAGGGCCAAAAGAATGGTGGGAAAGAGCTCTCTTTCTCCTCTTCCTGGACACATTCGCCGATTTTTCCTAATGTTTACGAAGCTGTACTATCGGTGTCAAGTGAAACGCGAACACTGCAGCGGATCGCGTTGCCCAAGCATTATAAATATAGTGCGCGCCATCCTGTCATTACCATTGGCAGGCTCGCACAGTCGAGTAGGCAGCACTGCGCGATCGAAAACATGACTGCGGCTCATGAACGTATCTATCTCTAATCATAAGAGTCGAACTGTACCACGCGCACCACTGCTGGTGTTTCATTCCGAGCGATCTTATTTGCATCCAGCTCGCCCAATCTATGCTAGTGGTCCGCAATAACCCGTTGGTCGATGAACTAATCGATTTCATTTTGTCGGCTGTCGTGTCTGCACAAGTCCACATGACTACAATTGGGAGTGGAGCGTGAATTTTCGTTCATCTCAAGTCTGTTTACACAACGCTGATTTTTGCGAATAAGCCGCAAAATTGATCGCGCTGCGATTTCAAAGCAGCGAGACTCTCTTTAACTCGCTTGGCGGGGGCGTTCGCGCTTTCACGTAAGCTATTTCAACGTCATCCAGCCCAGTGAGCGACGCTACGAACTCGGGGGCATGAACCTGACCACGATGGCTGTCGGTATACAGAAGATTTGTTAAATGTTAACGTTTCTTAAACTCATGTAATGCTAGCAGTCATCTCAAGAAATATCATAAGAAGAAAATGCAGATAGTAGTCGAGGAACGCCGTGCGACGCGAGCGAACTATAACGAAAATGCTGCCGTTTCAGCCGGAGCGTAGCAGACGACAAAAGCCGAATCCCCGCCCTTGCGTCACCGGAGCGTACCGGAGCGCCGTTCGCAGCGCCGCCATCGGTCGCACACGAGGCGAATAAGGAGCTTCGCCCCTAAAAAATGGTGGCTCCGCCTACGATACCTCGGTGCGCCTGCCCTTCACCCGTGAAAGACACTCGTGCCAGCTGGTTTCCGCACGAATCGTAAGTACTTTTTCTCGGCTAATGCAAGTACTACTCATATGGCTAGTTAGAGGTTTGTCGTTACTACCGAAAACATTACGCTTAGCTGAGCAGCGATGTCAGAGTCGCCGACGAAATTTACCAGCACGTTCGAGTTTCCGACCTAAAACCAGCGACACAAAGGCGTTTCTGTGTGGTTAATACCCCTGTCACACGGCCACCATCGAACTCCATTTATCTCGTTCGTCGTTTCGTCGAGGGAGGCGAAGTTCGTGTCACACGGTGTACATTTTCGCCGAGGAAGTCAAATGGAGCGTTTGGCGAATGGAGTCCGGAAACGACCATTTGGGCTCGATGGAGTACTCTTGTTCCCAGATAGTTACTGCTACGAAGAAAACCGAGCTAACAAAATCGTCACAATAAGCTCAATTATAAATTTTAACCAGCCTAGAGACGCGAACACACACAATTTCAAAGCGCACAACTACAGTGAACCAAACACGCTCACCCACGTTCGCTCACCACACACGTGTCTCACCAAAACAAGAGCGCAGTGTTGCCAGCATTGCTTTCAACTTCCCCGTGCTTGGAGAACACATGTCTTGCAATAGCATATCGCATACTTTATAGCTTTAATTTTATTAGATTACATGCCACACACAAATAAAAACACGTCTACGTTGCTTTAAAGGTTACTACACACGTGAAAAATGGGACGTTTTGACATGCACCGCAGCGCCGTTTCTGCCCCATGCGGCTCCCGTCGAAAGCTTGCGCTGAGCCGTGTAGCACGGCCACAACTCCATTCTCGTAATGCTCCATCAGGGAGCTAAATGCCGAACGGAGTGAAATGGAGTTCGGTGGTGGCCGTGTGACAGAGGTATAAGTCAGCTATCTGAAACATTCAAAATGTTTTTGACGTCATGAAAAAGAGTAGATGCTATTGGACAGAACACTCATGCAGATTCTCTGTTAGAGGGAAAGTGATGGCTATGGGCGGAGCTGACACTTTTTAGGAGCGAAGCAGCTTAAGACCGAGCCTTGTCGGCGTGCGGCGGCGTGCACAGTGCATGCAAGGTACCCACTTATACGCCACGACGATGACGATGACGCTGATGACGATGAAGAATAAGCGCGTCAGCACGTGCAAGGTACCCGATGACGATGGCGACCATGGAACATTCTCTTCCTGCCACGGACGAAAACGATCGTAAGGCGCGGGAAGCGGTGCCTTATGTTCGGACTCGGAGTTGAGGGCGCGGGAAGCGGTCGCTCAACGGCAACGCCGACAACAAGCTGCTACCCCTGTTCGACGGGCCGGGGAATGCTCAAGGAGAGGAAACGCCCCGCGGCGCGTCTTTAACAGGCGCGGAAAGACGCGAGGGGGGGGGGGGGGGAGGTGTCCCTCATGTAGCCACTGCGACCTTTGGTTTTACGAGCGCGGTCGTCGCTGGCGCGGGGGGGTGGGGGGGTGGGGGAGTGTCCCTCATGCAGCCACTGCGATCTTTGGTTTTACGAGCGCGGTCGTCGCTGGCGCACGCGTTATATCGCAATCTCAGCAGCCGACAGCGGGTGGCTAGCTCCTACGTGCTCCGCTCTCAACGCGGGGACATTGTGCGAGCAGTGTCCCTGGAGCGGCCGTATGCTCTTGAACCAGCATTTTGTAGAGTTGTGTGAGATCGGATCCAAAAGAGTTAGCTGCCAGCCTCACTTCGATTAACATTAGAATTTGTTGCTATCGCATTCACTGCTTCATCCTTGCGGTGAAACTGACTTTTTTTTAGGCTGTCAACGAGGAGCGTCGCAGATTGAGTGAACACTGCGCGCGATTTGTGGGCCATGATTAGGCGATGTTTGTCGATGCTCACCCCAGCCGAGCGCGTAGTAGAGCCGGAAGGGCGCGTCCTGCCGGAAGACGGAGACTGCGACGCGCGAGTGCAGCAGCAGTCCCTCGACGAACATCCAGTTGATTGAGGCCGTGGCCGCGTACATCTTCAGAGACAGCACGCACTTGCACAGCACGGGCTGCAACGTGAAAAGCGAACAAAAAAGTGTCATCAATCGATAGCATTATTAAATGATATTCCCGGAGACGTTAGCCTGACTTGCTGCTCCGGGTGTCAGGTGATGACCATGGTATGCGCAATGGCAGCGCATACATGCTAGGGATGGGCGAATATTCAGGCACTCAGAATGTGCGACCGAATGTTACAGTGGTCGAGTTCGCTTTGACGCGAAATTAGATTCGAAATGAATGATTTTAGGCCCTGCAGTGGGCGTAGTCAGGCTGCTGATGATGATGATGATTATGAAAAATACCCCGCAGAGTACAACTGCTATGCCGTGAGACCACCCATCCAGGAGAAATCTACACTGCCGCGAAGCCACACTTCAAGGTGAAATGTACATATCACCTACGGCTGAACTAATTATTTTTTTAAAGTTTAAAAGTGTGTTATACAGGGTTATATGCGCCAAGTATAATAACTTCTAAAACGCAACGTATTCCAGTTATAATTTGTAATTTGCACTCTCCTGCTATCAAATGTTGCTACTATTTAAAGTTGCTTCCACTTCCACGAAAAAAAAAAGTGACATTCCCACGTACATAGATCCAGTCCTCAAAAATATTGTGCGAGTTAGTAGGTTCACGACAAAAATGCCCATTTTTAAAATAATATGTTACATATACTATTTGTGAGAACTAAGAGACAATAATGCCAAGGAAAGTATAGGGGATGTTATTAGTAGTAAATGTAACGTAAATGTGAACAAATGAAAGTGGACGAAAAGATACCCTGCCGTGGGCAGGGACCGAACCTGCGACCTTCGAATAGTGTCCGATGCTCTACTAACTGAGCTACCACGGCGGCCATCCCCCCGTCCACTTTATGGGATATATACGGTCATTTAAACGTGGGAGTGTCAGTCAGCGCCGCCAGTAGCCATGAAGGCGAGTGTGGGACGCTCTTTTTCTGCCTGTTGCGGCACGTAGCACGTGATGTTATTACGAGCTGGCAGCTGACAAATAATCCATCGGTAGTTATAAAAATAAAAAAAAAGGCACTGGTTTGTATAGTCCGCTGTATTCTATTGGGCCAATGTAAGCTCACGTGCAAGCATGTACAGGTTTCAGTGTGCATATCTATCCACGATGTGACCACGCTGTATGAACTGCACTATGCCCATAGACTGTGCTCACGCGTTATACGCCCTATATTTTATATATGTACATAGTGCTTCTGATTATTTTTTCTTCTTTTATTCTTATTAATTTTTCTTATCTTTGTGTGTATCTTGCATATTACTATCATGATGTTGGGAGAGCCGGCTCTAACGTAGCCTACCTTCCCGTATTTTTTTTTCATATATAAATAAAAAAATATGCCTTTGATAACGAGACAAAAATTCAAAGAAGGAAGGGACACAGGAAAGAGAGGAAAGGTTGCTATGTTAACCAGGTTAGAATAATCGGTATGCTACCCTGCACATGGGCAGGTGACGGTGGAAATTGAAAGCTGTAAAGAGATAGAGAGAGAGAAAGAGAGTGGGAGCACACGCACAACGTCACAATGCGGCAGTCTTGTGCGCTGGAAAGGACAAGGACTCAAACTCTCAACCATTCGCTCGGTTACTTTTGTTCTTATTGAGAGCACAAGCAATCCAAAGATATGCTCAAGACCCGAATGAGTTTGGCAGTATATATCAGTAGCGTAGCCAGGTGGTGGCACACCGGGCCCGTGCCCCCCCCCCCCCCTCCCCGAAATCAAGGAGATGCCACCACCCCGAAAAAAATTTCTGGCTATGCCCCTGGTACGTATACTGTGCACGATGTTGTTTCAATTCTGCCTCTCGAAGTTTCAAGGCTTTGACTCACCGCACTCACAAAAAAGTACGAGAAATCTTGAAGACACACATTACGAAAAACAGTTTCCCGGGAAACCATAGAGGTTTGCCGCGGGAGAAGCAGCGCCTAAATTATCTGACGAAAACAAGGTAAACGCAAACCTCGTAACAGTAATGGCAGAACTGTTATGCAAACACGCCATTCCCTTAAGACTGCTCTGGGAGTTGGAAAACTAAAGGAAAGGCGAGCCAAGTTTGTTGTGATTTCTCGCTTGCGGCTGCGAAAACTCGTTTAAAAGTGCGCCGGGCACTTAAAGACCGCTTCTAAGCGAGCCGGTGTTTAGAAGGCGCAAATTTCTTCCTTCGTTTGTTTCAAGCTGTTTCACGCAGAAATACGCAATAAGTACGGCCCGCCCTTCATCAGCATGTCTTTGAATACCTGAAAGAAAAAGAAAAGATGAAAGAAACTCACGGAAAGAGGGAAAGAATAGAAGCCCTTCCTTTTTTGTCCTAAGTAGAATATGGGTAGTTTATGCTGGACTTCATGCTTCCTATGAAATGTTTTAAGGGGCGAAGCTCCTTAGGGTGTGGGTCTGTCCCTCCTCTGTAGTAGTAGTAGTAGTAGTAGTAGCTAGATAGCCACGTGTAGTGGAATGTACCCACTCCACGTGATAAAGATGACGATGACGCAGTATAGTGGAATGTACCCACTACACGTGATAACGATGAAGTATAAGCGCGTTCCAGTATAGTGGAATGTACCCACTACACGTGATAACGATGACGATGACGCTGATGACCATCATGTATAAGCGCGTTCCAGACCACACATTCTCTTTCTGCCATGGATGAAAACGATCGAGCTTCGCCCACTCATCATCATTCACTTCGTGGATATGGCGTGATTTTTTTTTTCCATATCAGTCTTGTTGCATCACAGAATGCATAAGCAATGAGAATGCATAAGCAATGAGCATCACAGAATGCATAAGCAAGGGAGTTCCAAATTACTCATATATATTGCCAACATTGGGTGTTCGTGCATACTCTACTCTACTCGGGCAATAGCATCGATAAGCACAATGAGTGAGCTGAAGATGCCACGCTTATCGTGTTCGTGTTTACATTATTTTCCTTTGTTTTTTGGGGTATTTATTTACACATACTGCCGTATCTTTGCAAAACATCGATAGTGTTGATGGAAAAACAACATGCATACACAACGTATCGTAATATATAGCTAGCGTGAAATTCATGGCATGTTCTTCTGTGCTATGAACTGGGAGCCGTTCTCGGTACAATTGTGCAGGTTTGTTTGTACTGACGAAATTTCTGACTTTGAAAATGTTTTCGTGGAAAGATTTTACATGAGCGCTACTCTCACGTTACTCATATAGCAGTGCGTGACAAAAGAAAGAACACTTTCTTTGTTCACGCACGTTTAGTTAGTTCGGTCCCCTGGTGGAAACTGAACGGAGTTGAGTTTCTGCGAATGGCATATTTACATTGCTGCTCGAGTTGTTTGCGCGCAAGGCTTTAGTAATGCCTTCAGAAAAATGCTACACAAACCACTGTCAGTATGCCGCTTCTGAAAGGCTCTAGTCGACTTTGTGTCACGGTGTGAAACTGGTGTGGGCAATGGTGGCACGTTATACTGCGTGAACTCAATCCATCAATCAATCGATCGATCGATCGATCAATCAATCAATCAATCAATCAATCAATCAATCAATCAATCAATCAATCAATCAATCAATCAATCAATCAATCAATCAATCAATCAATCAATCAATCACCTTTCATTTTTGTCCACTTCAAAACAGACAGAGGAACGGTGAATACAAAGCCAGCCTATTCACGAATCCAGCTTCCTAGTTCCAGAACAGCTTAACAGTTTTTAGGGGCGAAGCTCCTTAGTGTGTGGGTCTGTCCCTCCTCTGTAGTAGTAGTAGGTAGGTAGGTAGGTAGCCACGTGTAGTGGAATGTACCCACTCCACGTGATAAAGATGACGATGACGCAGTATAGTGGAATGTACCCACTACACGTGACAACGATGAAGTATAAGCGCGTTCCAGTATAGTGGAATGTACCCACTCCACGTGATAAAGATGACGATGACGCAGTATAGTGGAATGTACCCACTACACGTGATAACGATGAAGTATAAGCGCGTTCCAGTATAGTGGAATGTACCCACTACACGTGATAACGATGACGATGACGCTGATGACCATCATGTATAAGCGCGTTCCAGACCACACATTCTCTTTCTGCCATGGATGAAAACGATCGAGCTTCGCCCACTCATCATCATTCACTTCGTGGATATGGCGTGATTTTTTTTTTCCATATCAGTCTTGTTGCATCACAGAATGCATAAGCAATGAGAATGCATAAGCAATGAGCATCACAGAATGCATAAGCAAGGGAGTTCCAAATTACTCATATATATTGCCAACATTGGGTGTTCGTGCATACTTCAGGTTATCTTGAAAAGTCACAAGATCCCTTATGCATATAGGCCTAAGAATACTGGAAGGCCGAAGCCGTACTCTTCTTTTCCTTCTTAGTCGACTGTATTGATGACTCTTCTCCCCTTCCCTCTGGAAGCTTCCTACACCTAACATGGCTTCGCAGTGCCTCTGGGATCGCAGGCGTTGCAAGCTCTATGCATCTAACGTGGTTTTGCAACGCCTCCGAGATCGGCCCACCTTCGCCCAAGCGACGACGTCATATAATGACTAGAGGCCGGATTTTTAGGCACTAAAAAATCGCGTTTTAGGCGCCAAAAATAGGCAGGAAAAACACAGTTTTAGGCCCCCAAAATCGTAAATATAGGCACAATAAATTTTTACAAAAACTGAAATTTTCGAATAAGGACTTGCGCGACCTGGTCTACGACAGGAAAACAAACAAATGTTATATTTTATAATTGTACAAAGGCGTTAATGATTTAACATAGCCATGCAATGGTCCCTTTTCGGGCGCGGTTTCCAGAACACGGATTCTCCTTTTATTGTACAGAATGGTAAGTTAAGTGTCCACCATCGAATAAACACGCTCCTGGGTCTGCTTCTTTTCGGCATGGCTGGGAAGGGCAGCACAGGATTCAATAGCCAGACCGCTAAAAGGCCAGAATGGTCTGTTAGCCTTGTATTCGCCGGGTCTAATAGCGCAGAGTCAATTTCTCCTCTTTGTGTGAACACCATAAAGGGCCCCTTACCAGGTTTGAGCGTTTCGAGCTAGAAGTGTAATGCATGCATTGCGCTAACGATCACGTCTGCCAAGATTTGCAACGCTACGCTCCCCGGAAGGAGGTGAAATGTCAGACTGAATGCCTCGTGCCCTTTATCTCACGGGCGCGCGCACCAATGTGGGGGAGGTGAAGTTCAACAAGGAATGGTCCTGTGTATGTCACAGTAATACATGAAACTGAGAGAATTATTCGAGGCTACATGTGTAATTTGTGCAACTGTTGCTTGAATAGAAAAATGAAAGTTAATAGAAATATCAAAACATACAAATGGAATGTGTGCGCACTTTTCTTTAGTTTTTTCTTCGAATCGTGAGCGATGCGAGACTTAGCTGCCTATATTTCTTTTTTGTTCGTGTTCTCGCCGTTCCCGCGTCGTGCCGGCGCCAGCCCTGACAACGCTTAGCATGTTTTTGGTGCATCGTTCTTTACAGCAGTTCCAGCTGCGCGACGCGCTGTGTCGTGGTAAAGATACAGGATCCATGCCAGCCTCTCCAAACGCATAGACGGATTCATCCCACAGAAACAGGCAGTACACTATAGAGCGAACGCCGAAACGATACAACACCGCTTGTGCGCACGACCTGGCTTGGGCATGTCATGTGCACATAGTGTAATCTTGCGTGCGCATGGCATGTTGATGCGTCAACGTCGTGTGATCTTCCGGCTCCGAGTTTCTCTGACACCGAAGAGGGCAGGGAAGGAATTTGGCTTGCGAGTGGCAAAGGTTTCAAGCTCATCTACCGGCACCATGCTTTCGCGGCTCGTAATGAACCAATTAAAAAGTTCTTGTCATACAAACCTCTTCATTGGGCACGCGAACACTTCCAGTATCTGACTAAAATTTCTAATGTGATCTGGTGAAGCGCCCTTTAAGAGTAAATTACAAACGAAACAAAAGCCATGTGCACATCTGATTTTTTTTACCTACTTTCTATTTTCCCCCTGACGGCACTCCATGGTTTCGCATTCGCTCTCCATATCCCTGCTGCTGCGCGCCGGCCCCTCCTGTTTTCTGCCCCCCACCACGCCCAAGTCTTCAAGGAGGTGCTTCAATTCCATGGGAACACTGGACTGGAAAACCGGCGGTAAAAGCCGCCCGCCACGTCCTCGGCCATAGACGCCACTCTCCTCTTCTTCCCCTCTCCTCTTCCCGCCTTCCCGCCTGGGACGTGCTCCCATTTAGGGTTGTAGAAATAGCGTCCTTTCCTCTCCCCGGCTTCAACCGCTCGCGCCATGTCAGTGCGGTGGGGTAAGGTGGCCGGCGCGTCCCATTTCACTGCTGCTACCGGTTGCTTCCCGGATGTTTGTTGAACTAGGGAACTATAGGTTGTTGCACCCCATAAAGTTCCGAAACGTCAATTTTGCCCGGTAACATGAATTACGGTCTCAAACTGTACTCGAAAGCAAAATTTGAGGCTAAATAGCGTTCATATAGGCACCAATTTTGAAAATAGGCATTTATGGGCACTTATAGACATTTAGGCACAAACCCGAAAAATAGGCATTTATAGGCACTATAAAAACACTATAAAAGCCCTCCTTTACCCCTAATTCATGCTCATATATCAAAGTGGCCCGATAGGAACGCAAGGAAAAAAATAGGCATTTGCCTATAATCCGGTCTCTAATAATGACGTCATCATGTAACGTCACGTCATGTGGCGTCACAAAGTTAGGCGATCTGTGACGTCATTAAAAGATAATGATTTTTCGCATCACTTCGTGTTGATGCGGACGCCGCCGATGATCACTTTCCGCGTTCGCTGAGACATCTAAGGCTTTAGCCTTAAAGTCGTGTGAAATAATTGCTTATGCCTTCCCGTCTCCTTATCTCGTCTGTTCGTTTTCCTAAAGCAGGACTATGTTAGCAATGAACTGTTAGCCTTAGAAAGAAGTACCGCGATGTCAAATTCTTCTACACGCATATTTGATCAAACAAGAAAGCAAGGGTGCAAGTAAACGCATTGAGATGCTCTCAAGCAATTTGCGAATTACAGCGGGGCTGCTGATGTGTTTTAGCAAGTGGAGCGCCCCTACGCGCTTCAACGTTGCCAGCATAGACAGATTCTGCGCGTATACGTGAGATGGATGAAGTGTAGCGAAAAAATAAACTCACACGGTTTGTGATACTAGCTTGGTGCTACAAGGTTACCCGAACTTGAGACACTATAACTTGACATTTCTCGGGAGAGCCGGATAGCTCAAACCTGCCGGTTAAGCAAACGCTTCGTAGTTTGTTTAATAGTTTGCAGAAAACTCAGCAAATGCGAGAGACGTAAGCGGCTACTATTTTGTCGATCTGTTCAACAGTCTCGTTCCGTTTACACAGTTTGCTCTGTTCACGAAGTTACGCAGTTCTGTTTATACTTTTTTCCGGTTTACTTGCACTGAATTACACGGCCAAGATTAAGCTACAGTGATAAAGAAAAGCAAACTCTCAATCTACAAAGGTTGTAAAAAGTTTATACGGGCTAGAAGGTTTGAAGGTAGAGGCCACGGCTAACCCGGCAGTAACGCTTGTGACCCCCTAAGCAAAACTACGTATACTCTATCCTACATCTCCCAAATCCCTTCTCTGTCGGTCCTAAAGAGCGCTTAATTCCTACGCTGCGCCTGCTTCCGTTACCCGTAATCTTTCTCGGACGAAGATAGCCTCTTCCCGGAAGCATAGGATTAAGACGGCCCTCTCTGTTCCGGCCACCTGCAGGCCAGCGGAGCCCAACACCTGAGTATCCGCAAGCCGTCCAAGATGTTTTGGTCTTGCACCTATTACGTGCGCTTTCCCCGTGCTGCGGCTAATCCTACGGCAGAATGGTACATACGCGAACGTTCTTAGGGCAAGGCTACATTGCAATGATTCATGTGTGCATAGCACATGGTCATGCAGTAGTGCTATAGCGCAATAATTAAATATCGTAACACGCGTCCGTGTTGCTACGCATTACAAGTTCACAAGCGAGCGCTCAAGCTGTTTCATTGAACGGGGCCCCGAGACTGACACCAGAATACGTTTACCACAGCGTGCTGAGATGCTCCCTAACTTGAAGCCATGACTTGACTCGGTCAAGTCCGGATAAAGAAAGGCCTGTCATAAACGTGTCCAGAGGCGATTCAGCTCCTTAAGTTCCTCCGCGATGCCGGGTTGGATGGTGAAGTTAGGACAACGCGCAACGTATTGTTACTGCAGATGCGATGAGCTTCAGACTGCACCGTACTTGATGGGTGGCGCTCGGGCGGAACAGTTTACGGCAACCTTTGCGAAGCTATGGACGCCTGCATCTATGTTCGTCCTCCTTTATTTTTCATTTTAGTGTGCCGGGCACAGCTATGCTCCACGACCATGTCTTAGCTAACGACACTAATCGTGTCTTAAAGAATGTTGTTAAGTGTGTTCTTTCGTGTTACCAATGCTAAAGTAATAGTAATTTTTTCTCTCTCGAAATGCCTCTGAGCCGACGACTCACAGGTTCAAGCGCTGTGAGCTGGTCCTTCAGTGCTCCTTCGGAACGGCCCTTTATTAACAGTATAGATCAAAATTAGCAAAGGAAATGAATTTGAGTATAATCATACAGTGGCTCGCATCAGCAATGGAGCATAAACACTGAACACAAAGCGTTCCCGATGATTAACCCGGTATCACAATGTAACATGAATCCAAGTAAAAACGAAACTAATCAGTTAATTAATTAAATAGGTTCTACAATTGAAGACGCACACTGAATCGTTCTAAACCTTTAGCTTCCTATCAATAAAGTCCACAGAACGTGACAACAATACCATGTCAATTTAGTTCCTCATCTGACCGTACATTATCAGTAATTATAATAACATAGTGCGAGGTTTTACGTGCAGTACGATGTCGTCGTAAGCCATGCCGTAGTGGAGGGCTCCGGAAATTTCGACTAGAGCTGTGCACGGGCTCCGGGTAGCCCGGAAGCCCGAGCCCGGCCAGGCCCGCCGGCCGGGCTCGGGTATGCGGACGTCTTCCCAACTCGGGCCCGGGCCGGGCTCGGGCTACTCATCTCGGGCATCGGGTGGGCCGGGCCAGGTGCAAAGCCCGTATCAAACCAAAAAAAATATAGACGTTGTGCCGGAATTGTTTTCTAGCACTTAGCGATGAGCACACAGATCACTTTTGTGATTATATATCCATACAATTATCCTACTGTCGTGCATCATAGATAATAAACTGCTGGAAGAACAAGGAGTCTAATTATTCTAAGCTTGTTATGCTTGCGAAAAAGATATTTGCGATTCCGGCTACCAGTGCGAGCAGCGAGCGGAACTTCAGTTCGACAGGATATGTGATGCACCGCACTTCACTGAAGTACGAATCACTGCGCAGCTTGTTATTTTTACAGAACTTGTAATCTGCGTATACACATTATAACATATGTCGTTTGCATATGTTTAACTTTGATATGTTGAATAAAATGCAACATGATCAAAAACTGATGTCTCCGCAGCAAACTTTCATAGTGTCGGGCCGGACCGGGCCCGGTTTGTGTTTTTGTACGTCGGGCCGGGCCGGACGGGCTCGAAGCCCTTTGGGGTCGGGCTCGGGCGGGCCTGCGACGCAGTCAATGGGCCCGGGCCGGGCTCGGGCTTGAAAATTAGGCCCGTGCACAGCTCTAATTTCGACCATCAAGTGTTCTCTAACGTGCACTGACATTTCACACAACAAGGGCCTATAGCAGTTCACTTAGACAGAAGTGCGACCGCCAAGGCCGGGGGGATCGAACCCGCTACTTTTACAGCAGCATACAAGCACCGCGACCGCTGTACCGCCAAAGCGGGCTCATTATATGTACTGAGTGAAGATTATACAATGAGGGTTTATATCAACAAATTTAGGACGGTTTCGCTAATATAAAAAAAAATCAAACGCGCTAACCACGCGTAGCGTTTTCGCTCGCTTTCTAAAGCCGTAACCTTAATCGTCTGTTGATCAGTTGCGCCCCAGACGGGCCCCCTGAGAAGTAGATCGAGTGTAACGCTCAAAACACGCCGTTTTATTTATTTTCCCTTTCGTGCCGTCCATTAGTCCCAGCTGCGGAAACAGAAACGTAGTGCGAGAAAGCACAGGAAAAACGTAATTCCGTCGCCTTTGTTTCGGTAATGCCTCGATGCTCTTTGTTTCAGCGCCGACAAATCGCGCCGCCACTCCACTTCCGGATGAGCGCGCGTGGCATGTATAAATAATGTGGAGCGCCAAGATGGACGACGCCCCTGAGATTTAGAGATGATGGTCTTGCTGAATGAGAGATATCGCGAAGAGTGAACACAAGGAGAGATTCTGTCATTAGGACTTTACGCTCCAGAAGCTTTCAGACAGTCTTTACTGAGTGGAATATCGTATCTGCGTATTAGGCTTCAGTTCGCATTATTTCGTACGTGTATATGGGATCACTGCATATACAACAGTGATCATCCGACAACAGACAGTGACAAGTCAGGCGATGAACCAGGCTAACATCCCCGGAGCAATAATTAAAATTCTGATATCTTATACCGGTGTCACACGGGCACTTTTAATCGCGATCAGCGCCGATCCGGATTAAGGACGATCCAGATTAGTTCCTGCTATACGGTCACTTTTAATCGCGATCAGGCCCGATCGGGATCAAGACTATCGCGATCCGCGCATCGCGATCTGGCTCACAGATAGCGATTCTGCTGTCGTCTGCGCCGCCTGGCCAAGCTTGTTGAAAGCACACTAAACAAGAAAATCAAGCATAGCTCAATGAAAACACATTTAAACAGCCAGATTTTTATAAAAAAAACAAATTGTAAGCTGTTTAAATTGGAACAATATCTGAAATTTCGCATGTTTTAAGATTCGTATTGACCGCATGCAGTTATGGGAGAAGCAGACGATAAGCAGACGACCTCTGTCTTCCGCCCTTAGTTCAACTGCAACTGTCGCACCGTTGGAGCATTGGGGCACCTTGAAGCAAATTGATTATGAGTGTTGCTAGCTTTTCGACTGCGTCGCAGCGTACACGCACTTCGGGGTCGAATGAAGAGACCTGTACATTAATTGACCGCTGGCAGGAGCGACTGGTATACTTGAGGCGCCAGAAGCGAAACTCTGGCGTGTACAACGAGATTGCCGCTTCGCTACGACTGGACGGCTACGCGCGGGGGGCCATCAGAAATCAAAGTGAAGATTAAGAATCTCACACAGCAATACAGGTAAGTGCAACGAAATCTCTATTGAAACCGGATTAACTTGGGCCGTGTAGCAGCGGCCATAAAGTTGATCGCGATCAAGAAAACCGATCCGGATCGCCCTGATCACGATTAAAATTGCCCGTGTGACACCGGTATAAACCTGAGTATGTCCTTATCGAAGACAGAGAGAGAGGCAAAGGAAAGGCAGGGAGGTTAACCAGGTTATACCCGGTTTGCTACCCTACGCGGGGAAGGGGGGAAAGGGGAGGAAAAGAATAGATAAAGCAAGAAGGAAACGTGATGTTGTATTTAGGGTGTAGCACTGTGCGTCGTGTGAATTATTTATGTGTTCACTTTGAAATAGGCGGATTGATTTATTCCCGTGTGTTTTATTGCAGGAGCGGCAGAATGTGTCGTTTTATTGCTATATTAAAAAAATACTGACTGCGTAGGCACGTTTACAAAACGTGCTTTATTGCCGGCAATGTTTTCATGTCACACTTTATGATCGTCTTCTGTTCACAGGACAATTTATTATTCGTAGACAAGGCAGCCATAATCAATCTTTAGAGAGGTTAGAGTTTCACTCACTCACTCGCTCACTCACTCACTCACTCACTCACTCACTCACTCACTCACTCACCACTCACTCACTCACTCACTCACTCACTCACTCAACATTCACTCACTCACTCACTCACTCAACATTCACTCACTCACTCAACATTCACTCACTCACTCACTCACTCACTCACTCACTCACTCACTCACTCACTCACTCACTCACTCACTCACTCACTCACTCACTCACTCAACATTCACTCACTCACTCGCTCACTCACTCGCTCACTCATTCACTCACTCACTCACTCACTCACTCACTCACTCAACATTCACTCACTCACTCGCTCGCTCACTCAACACTCACTCACTCACTCACTCACTCACTCAACATTCACTCGCCCACTCACTCGCTCACTCACTCACCACTCACTCACTCACTCACTCACCCACTCACTCAACATTCACTCGCTCACTCACTCAACATTCACTCGCTCACTCACTCACTCACTCACTCACTCACTCACTCACTCACTCACTCACTCACTCACTCACTCATAAAACATTCAATCAATCGTGACCTCACTCGGTAAAATCTTTAATCAGTTCAGTTTGGTTGCCAATGTAGACTGTTTTGCAGATGGGTTTTCATGCCGCCATATTGGACTGTATGCCCTTGCCCTTTATTATCTCTTACAAGTTATTTTTCATATATAAATAAAAAAAATAAAGTTACAACTAAACGAGCAGTGCTACGGCACACGCATACAATTGAAAACGGTTTGGTTGGTGCATTCGACGTTTTAAGACCTTGTTAATTTCACGTGGCAATATACAAAAATAGCAAGGCATTCGTTTGACAACTCAACATGGCGGTGTCAAAAGTAAGATCGTCTATACAGGGTGGAACAACAACACCACCACCACCAGCACCACCACCAGCACCACCACCAGCACCAGCACCACCACCACCACCAGCACCACCACCAGCACCAGCACCACCACCACCACCACCACCACCACCACCACCACCACCACCACCACCACCACCACCACCACCACCGACAACAACAACAACAACTAACATAACAATAAACAAACAAACAAATAAGCAAACAAACCGTTTGTGCGAAGGGCGTCGGCGCATCCGGATGAAGCGCAAGCGGTGTGGACAGTACCACCAGCATGATCGCGTGCACCGCCAGGGCAAGCATCAGGTTGCGATGCACTCTCGTCCGGGGACACTCCAGAGACCTGCGGTTGTTGTCAGCATCCAAATTATTTCCACATCTAAACCATGCCCGATATAAAAATGCTTCACAGTCGTATCCACTATAGTCTCTTCATATGACACACTTTAAAAGTTGTAGCTCTAAATTTGGGAGTTTTACCTACCAAAGCCATCCTATGAGTCAGAGGCACGTCGTAGTCGAGGACTCCAGAATAATTTGCGGCTAGTTAGCATGCACCTGAATCTAAGTACACCGATGTTTGAAATAGCTGAAGCCTGGGCAAGTTGGTATGGATCCATTCTGAAAGACTGGGGGTGCAAACACGGACACAAGACAAGACACCACAAACGCTGACTAACAACTGAAATTGTTAGTCGGCTTTTGTGGCGTCCTGACTTCTTTTTGTGTCCGTGTTTGCGCGCCCAGTCTCTCAGAATGAATACTTACCACCTTGCTCGGCTCTCTGCCATTTTAAAATGGTGTGGATCGATTCGAAAGCATTAACAGAGCATAAAAGATAAGGAAACTGGACGGAACAAAGAGAGGCAAACAGCACTGTCCTATTTCCTAATCTTGTATACGGTGTTAATACTTTCTAACGGATACGTGGCTGTGTCGGCATTCCGCCCCCGCTTGTAATACGGACGCTATGACCGCCAATCGATCCCACGTCCTCGGTCTTAGGATCTCAGCACCTTAGCCGCCAAGGTACACCTCGTCGTGCAAAGTAATGCGAGATGCAGGCAGTACAGTGATGTTAATTTTACGGCTGCAAACACATGAGTGTCTCGCACGATACGCCCATGCGAGTCTTACCTGAAGTAGCAGAAAATGAACATGCTCGCCGAGAGGAAAATGAGCGACAGCAGGGAGAACAATAGCAAGATGTAGACGACCGCCAGGGAGACAGCGGAACTGCTCTGCTGACCCGACTGCAAGAAGTTCAGAGAGGGGACAGATAGACAGACAGACAGACAGACAGACAGACAGACAGACAGACAGAGAGATAGATAGATAGATAGATAGATAGATAGATAGACAGACAGACAGACAGACAGATAGATAGATAGATATATATATATATATATATATATATATATATATATATATAGATAGATAGATAGATAGATAGATAGATAGACAGACAGACAGACAGACAGACAGATAGATAGATAGATAGATAGATAGATAGATAGACAGATAGATATATAGATAGATAGATAGACAGACAGACAGACAGACAGATAGATAGATAGATAGAGAGATAGATAGATAGACAGACAGATAGATAGATAGATAGATAGATAGATAGATAGATAGATAGATCGACAGACAGACAGACAGGCAGACATACAGACAGACAGACAGACAGACAGATAGATAGATAGATAGATAGATAGATAGATAGATAGATAGATAGATAGATAGATAGATAGATAGATAGAAATAGAGAGAAGCTTGGTAAAAAATAACGACACAAGAACTCTGGTGACGCCTGGACAAGTAAGTTGCGCGATGTCACAGTGGCACATTATATTCCCACACCTGAGCCCTCTCTAACAGGACAGTGTTTTTTAACTAACGCTGAGTGATTATTGGAAATTCTTGCTCAGACATAGCTACGCCTCTGGTTACCTCTCTACATCAGTAATTGGAAAACAGCCGCGGAAGGTACGTCCATCATATGCTGCAAAAATCGGTTACATTGCTGACTTGTATGTAAGCAGTGGGACATTAAGCACGCAGTATGACCATTGTGATTCCCAACTTCGAAATGTACTATTCAAGGTGCCCTAAACGTCACTGCCAACTTTTCACATCTTGCAACAAAGGCTTCAGGATAGGGCACATACTAAGTCATCTGCTGTCTTCTGCCAACATGATTTTTCGGCACGTCTACCATTTTTAAGCTCTGTGGCGTGAACGATGCGTTATGGCGTAACCAGTTACTAACGCTTGCCACCATTACGGTCGCTGTTTCTCACCTGCTGGTTGATCAAACCGAGACACTCGGTGTAGTTGGTCCAGTTTCCCCAGAGCCAGTTGCCGTCGTCTCCGCACACCCGGTAGGCGTACAGGCCTGGGAAAATCACGAGACGGAGGTGCGGCCATCAACGAAAGTACCAAGAAAAAAACAAGCAAATACTGTGAGCAAGCTTATTCAAGAAAAACACGAATGTCCTGAAGGAAAAAAAATAATTTGACAACGTTTAAGATTACCTTTAAGAGTGGAACGGGTAGTGTTATCGAGCCCCGTTCACACTGATTTCTCATTCGTTCGTTACACTTTACTTCTTGGTAGACACCTCAACCATTCCCTGACCAGTCAGTACAACAGACAAGGAGAACATCTGTTGAATAAGTCTGCAGATGGCTAGCTTATGGTTGATCTGGCAAAAAAAAAAAAAAGAAAAAAAAGGAGATATGAAATTTATAATTATAAAATCTTCGGTCAGGTTGTGCATGTTATCTTCGCGTCGGTGTTGTAGAACGAGGCGTAGATACTACGTTTCCAATTCCTGTAAGACAGAACCTATGGAGTACGCCTTATTGAAAAATATAATGGAAAAGGTCATTGCCACAGAAAAAGTCAATAGAATTTTATGGAAAGAAACAGAATGCCACGCGACTGAAATACTGATGTACTGGTAATGACTCGACGAAACGGAGGCCCATTAAATAATAACATCTCAAGTTAGGCTAGTGCAGACATCGAGAGCTGCATGTCGCAATTTCCCTGAGGCAGCTGTACCATGACCCAATGATATGAACTTTGCGGAAGCCGCCAGTGTCATATTCGGGTCATAGTTCAATCGTGCTCTGGAAGTGCTATGGAGGTTTTTTTTCTCGAAGCTGATTGACTACGGCCATAGGCGTGCGCAGGGTTCCCCTTCAGGGGGGGGGGCAGGGAGGGGCGAAGGTTCATCGCAGCGCCCCCCCCTTCCTATTATGTCAATGTATGGGGCAGAATTTGCGCCCCCCCTCTCTCAGGTGACTAGGGGGGGGGGGGGGCGAGCGCCCCCTCTGCCCCCCCCTCGTGCGCACGCCTATGACTACGGCAGTTATCGTTATGCTTCTTTAGGCATAGCCTCTTTCATGCAAGCAGTAAGGCCTAATTGCATTTTTACGTCACCCTTGCGACGCTATGAAACGACAACCAGGGTGCTATGCAACGACAAACCGAATATAGTCTGCTTATGCTCGTGAGCGAGTGTAATACTGTACAGTCAACTAATACGTCAATGCCACCTTACAGGAAACGGCTCAGGTAAAGGAAGGCGTGATAAACCATAGCGTCACCATCGTCACGCGTGCAAGGCTAAGCACAACGGGATTCAGGGGAGCTATTCTCGATGTGTCCATTTAATGCACTGTCCATTTCGAGCTCCGCAGACTCGGAGGAGCTCAGCGAGCTGCGCGCCCCCTGTTCCTCCTCCGCAACGTGATTTTGACGCCACGGAGCTTTCAAAACTTTCCACACAATTGAGAGGAACGAATGCGCTTCAATGTAAATAAACGGTCTCCAGCGATCCGCGTTTCGCCGCGCGGATCTCGGAGGCCGTGCATAAACACTGACTCTGCGATCGTGTTAGCCCTCGAATTAGGTTTAATGCGGCCCCCAGTTTAACCGTGAAGGTAGGTGCATTCCCTGCGTCATTCTCAAGCATCTGGGGCATGGTAATATGCAAGGAAAGACTTGTCAGGTGTGTTTAGGTGTTCTGTGACTTTACATTTCGTCCACTTTCTTTCTTCTAAAGCTAGTGCTACCCGGGTGCTGTGCGTCGACGCCGTTAAGAGCTCGATGAAATAATGGCTTGCCGCTCTCTCGAGTAACTGAATGCACTCTGCCGAAATGGACATGTCTATTGTATGGACAGTTTGAGAATAGCTCCCCTGGACATCGCCCCTTCGGAGGCCATCTGCCGAACTTCATCGCAATCCGACAGCATAGCTCCAAAGACAGCATTAAAAAAAAAATTCATCGACGATTATGATACTGCCTAATGTGAATTCTGAGCGCAGCTTCGTGTTTGAGCAAGGCCAACTGTGTTTGAAGTTTTGGCTTTCCACAAGGTATCGAATACGCCATAAATCATAATTTTTTTGTGATGTAGGACAGCAACCCCCGCCATTATTCGTCTTTCTGCAGAGTAAGCAAGGTACATACCCGCTACAAATCTGTAAGGTATTATGTGCACTATGTTGATGCTGCATGTGGCTGATGACGATGAAGAATTATGGCTGAGCACTTTGCAGTGGCTGGGAAGCATCAAACCGCACACTCGTTGCGCAATTGGCATTGCTTGATGACTGGTTGTTATTTTCATCTTCTGCGACGCTAGATTACATATGTTAACGCGATTCCTTGCCCGACATAACGCCTGCATAGGGTCGTTTTGCAAATGAGTTCCGAGCACCAGCGTGGCTCCAAGTTTGCAAATTCAGCCATACGCAAAAACATTCTTTTTTAAATTTCATTCGGGTACTTTATCAATACGGACCTTCTTGGAAGAGCTTGGATTTTATATGCCGTGGGGTTCTGATTGTCTTATCTGTAGGAAACCAGAGACAATAGATGACGTATTTTTGCACTGTTGGGAAGGGGTGTACTTTTGGGATGTTTTACAGAATCGCGAAGCTCCTGCTGTAATTTATTCCTATAATACTTCTTTCTCCCAACGCCGTATAGCTTCTGCATTAACGAAAAAAAATATAAGGCTACCGACTCAGGCGCTTCATTAGCAAAGAAAATGGGCGCGAATTCACCCTCCGGGTCTAATCTCCCGCACTTCAAGCTGCCTGCGGCATCTACAAAAAAAAAAAAAAAAAAAAAAAAAAAAAAAAAAAAAAAAAAAAAAAAAAGAAAACGAAAAAATGTGACTTCTCAGCCACATAAGCGTCCGCGATTTTCGAAACGTTTCGGTCCCTCCAAGAACGTATCGTCCTCATTGGCACAGCTTGCGACGTTGTAGATCCGCCTTTAGCCATCTTCTCTTTCCCGTCCTCCTCCTCTCCACCTGCCTTTGTTCGGTCGCAGTTTTCTCGCGCGTCTTCATCCTGTCGTGTCCCCTTTATGACGTCACCTCGCACTCTCGTCCAATAGGCGTCCACCGTGTCTACAGCACATACAGAGCTTCGTCTCGTCTCCCCACTTGTGCTCCTACCGTCTGCTCCATTTCTTTCTTCTTTCGCGAACCCTCGCGGGACAGGCGAAGCTGCTCGAGCCACGCGATCACGTCGGCCCTAACCCACAATAGACGCGTCTCCGTTCTACGAAACACCGTGCACTTCTTACGTCGAGGCACGCGGTGGTACAATTAATTCCGCTCTGGGAGGTCGACAGGCGAAGCCGTATAAGAAGCCGGCTGTTGAGCCAACCGCTCATTAACGGCCGACGCGTTGGCCGCCTCGAAGGAAGAAAAAGACAGAGGCGAATCGGCGAGATTGGTACATATAAGAAAGCCGATTCAATCGAACGTCTCGACTTCGCTGATTTGACTCTCCCCGTAATGAATCGCGCTTCAGTTCACGCTTGAGCTTGCGTAAGAGAAGAAAAGCAGTGTTCGTGCTCTGCAGTAAGGGCCATCTACGACATACAGTTCGTTAATGAAGAGTTAGTGCGACGTTCCACTTTAGCGCAGAGCGGCGTGCAATTAGGGCGAAACAACGGCTGTGTCGTCAAGAGGCATAAGTAAGAGTTAGCTGGTAATCCCCAATGAAACACGACAATTCATTGGCTGGAAAAGATGAGCAGGGAAACACAAAGGCTCGTGCAGATTAACGGTTCAGTTTCAGTGGAACACGTCCGTATATTACGCAGCTGAGACGTGTGACTGTGAAACTGACATATTAGCCATTAGTAGGAAATCTGATTTGCTATCCATATCCGTCCGCTGTCTGTGGCCGGGCAGCCTTTATTGCGCATCGAAAGGGCGTGTGCTGTGCCCCAGGACCTGTACATTCACGCACGCACGCACGCACGCGCGCACACACACACACACGCACACACGCACACACGCACACGCACACACACACACGCACACACACACAAACGCACACGCACGCACGCACACACACACACACACACACACACACACACACACACACACACACACACACACACACACACACACACACACACACACACACACACACACACACACACACACACACACACACACACACACGCACACCCGTGTTGATATAATTGTTCGCGAGAGAAAATTGGAGCCGGTCGTCATGCCAGCAATACAATTAGCGAAGCCGTTTAGCCAACGGTAATGAGGCGCATAAGAACAAAGAGGTGTTCGGAATTCGTCCTGCAGTGTGTTATTTCTGGTTCTCCGGGCCATGTCAGGTTTTTAACGCTCCTAGAGACACTGCAAATGCACTGCGCGTCGAGTAGTGCATTTAGGAAGTTTTCACGAGGACGGCTGTATCATTGAGTTGTCCCCGCACACATGCGATTGTCTCCCATACACCTGTAAAAAACGTCTATCGCGTGATTTCACCGCTTGAAACAGACATTTCCAAAGCTTTATTCCATTCCCGTATTATAACGACTATTAAACGTCACACGAAAAAGCTTTTTTTTCCCCTTTCACCAACGAAATTATTCTGCCAAAACTCTAATAAAATATTTGCTCGCGACGATGCACGTCTGCATGTGTTGAACCATGCTGACACAATAAAACTGAGGGAAGAGATCCAATGAAACGTGCGCTATTTTACTTTTTCCGCAAACATCTTCGCGCGGCCGTCTGACATCTGCGTAACGATTCTAGCCTTAGTGTATATAAACATAGTAAACTGTCAAACCGTACTGACAAGTTCGAGAGTTTGACAAAGCCCCGTCGATAAAACATTCGTAGCTCAAGCTGTCATGTTTTGCCTGAGGCAAATTTTAAAGACGTTTTGCTCAGCTTTAGTCGACACGACGAAGCCGGCAACCACTGACAGCAAAATGAATAAAACAGCAAAGTGCCGACTAGCCCGTCCCTTCCATCCCTTCTACCATATAGTGTTTGCAATTTAAAAGGCCACTACGGACGCATTAAATGTTCGACTGCGGTTGAATACTAGCATATTACTCCGCCTGAGATTCGGACAGTTTTTTAGAAAGAAAGGACGAAAGTTTTCACTCACAGAGTCAGCCGAATGACGTTTAAATTGCGATTAGATCCACACAAGCGTTGCGGGCATAGACGCAGCAGTTAATTGAGTTCCCGCAAAGCTCATCTGCTCCTGGCGGACGAGGAGCGCAGACAGTCTTGCCGCCATATAAGGAAGAAGTACTAAGTTGACGCATTTTTTTTTTCACGCTTTGCTCATCAATCTGCTATACAACGAAGTCTGCACCTCACTAAAGAGCGCGGAGACAAACAACGGACCAGTATGAATCACGTCGAAAAACGTTGCTTAGCCCGCGAAGAAGAACTGTAGATTCTTGAATAAAAGGCCTGACTAGACGGTAGTCTCATACCCGGCATTGTAGCGAAAACGAGTATACGAAGGTGCTGTCTAGACGCATCCACGCTCAAACGCCTTTCAAACAAGGAGTACGCGTGTATATGTATGAAGGCGTATGTGTGAAGGCATGAACGTCGCGCGCATGCGCGCTAGTGTTCCGTATGCAAATCATCACTGTACATATGGCTTAGCGTTGCGAATCACGAACGTTCAGCGAAAACTCTCTACTCTGTGCGCCTTTTCTTGGAGCCTTTTCAGAGCCACGGAGGGTGCTCACGCACGGCCTTTGCAGCGTTGCGAGCCGTTAGGAGGTGGCCACTGCTTTTTCGTTCTTTAGACGAAGAACGGTACTGAAGCAAGGTTTGAGTTCGGGGTAGTTTGTATTCCATCGTGAAATGGCGCGCAGCGCAGACAAAGACGAAAGGACAGAAAGAACGACAGCGCTCGGCTTTCGTTCTTTCTGTTTTTTTTCGTCTTTTTCTGAGACGGAAGCTTACAATGCACTGTACTGCCATTTTAGGACAAGTGAACCAGAGCATAGAGTTTCCTAAAATTAACTAGAGGGGACTCTGGCGCTGCGATCGTTCAGCCACCATGGGAATGATGGGTAGTAAACATGTTTGCCTAGTCTTCGTGCTTGCGACTTCAAACGCACTTGTGGCTTCGTTTATTGTTGTGTTTTGGTTTTGTTTCGAATAAAAGGACGGACCGTTGTGAACTTCGTGACCCCATTTGAATCAGTGAGCCTCATAAGGTCAAGGTGGTGAAGCGTAACTGCTAAACGTTTGTTGAACTTCGTATTGCGGCAAAACGGATTTAGGCCACACCGGAGCCAAACGGAGCCAAAAGAACGAAGACTAGGCAAGACTAGGCAAATTTGTGTACTACCCATCATTCCCATGCTGGCTGAAGCACCGCGCGTTGCAGCTCCCATAGACACTAGCGCCAGATTTCCTCTAGTGTATTTATAGGAAACTCTATGAATCGGAGGACTGGAAGCTATGCGTAATGCGCATGCTGGGAGCACGGGTATAGGGCGCTTTGTGTTGAGAGTCAACTTGTTGGGGAAAGCGTCGAAGTTCTTCCGCAACACTCAGTGATAGAAAAGCTGCCTGCGTGAAATATATATGCGAATATTCATATTACTTATGCAATTGAAGACGACGAACATTAGCGGTGCCTGTTACTACGTAACTTAGAACCTACACGACAATTGTGAACAACGAACGAGGCAGGCTGTTCTGCATTCGGTGAAATGTTTTGAGGCCGCCTACTTTCCGTACAGAGTTGACTTAAATCAGCAACTGAGAATGTCATTGCTTCTTAAAAAAAAGTAATGCACACTTTCAACTCGACCACCAAACGCATACCTTAAGTTTTGTGGTAAAAACAGTAGACTCATGTTTCGAAATTTTCGTTAACTTCCATCAGAGAAGCGATGTGCCTTTGAGCACATGTTCTCTTTAATCAAACGCGAAAATTCAAGTATGCGAGTTTTCGGCCCGGGATATGAGCAGGCATTTCAAACTTATAGGTAGGCGAAGCAGCAAAGACTAAATGATGATGAAAAGGCTACGTGCTGGGAGAAGGTCATGTCATATTTGCATAACTGCAAGACACTAACAGAGCAACTCCGTGGGATTGCGGAGGGGTAAACATTGTTTGACTAAAATGACACCAAAAGTTACGTGCAGGTAATCTAAACGTCGTAGAAGTAGAAATGCTTCTTGCCTACTATTCAGAAGAACTTTTGCGAATTCGCTGTATACAAGAACATCGCGCGTGACTCCATATTTAATCTCCGTTTGCCTGGTTACAGAACAGCTGCATCTAGCATCTACGGGCAAAAGCCTGGATTCTTACGAAAAGGGTTCAAATAAAATTGAGGACAACTCAGCGAGCCAGAAAAATAAAAATAAAATTTGTGTACTTAAAGGACAAGAAGAGAGCAGAGTGGGTCAGGGAACAAACGTTTGTTAAGGACATCTTAGCTGAAATCAAGAAGAAATTGACATGGACGGGGCATGCAGCGAGAAGGCAAGACAACCGCTGGTCACTAAGAGTAACAAATGGGATTCCAAGAGGAGGCAGGCGCGCTAGGTGAAGGCAAAAATTTAGGTGGGCTGATGAGATCAAGAAGTTAATTTGCAGGGATAACGACATTGCAACAAGCACAGGACTGGGTTAACTGGAGAAACATGGGACATGCCTTTGCCCTACAGTGGGCATGGTTAGGCTGATGATGATGATTTCGGGGCATGACCACTGTCCAAGGACTTGTTGTACACAAAGAAGTGCGCCTATCTACAAAGCTCAGACATGAATGCGAAAGAACTCTTCTTGCTCGTCGTATACGTCCGTCTCGACTGGTCAGCTGCGTTTTACCTTTGGCAAGTGAAGCGTCCGACTCGGCCAAAGAGATGTCCAGAGAGGCGATGATGTGCGCGCACGGCTTGCGAAGAGCCCTTCCCGCCTCTGTCGGCGGCCAGCAAGTGAAGGAGTCCCAAGCCGACAGGCAACCTTGTCCAAGAACCATATCGGATTCGCGGGGTAGCGGTTGCTGGCTCTGATGTTCTGGTCCGGCAGTGTGACGCACCGAGATTGGTTCCATTGCCGATGATATTCCTGCACGCACAAGAAGAGAAAGAAATGTTCAGGTTATGTGCGGTAAAAGAAAAGAGAATCCAATTGCACCGAGAGGGCGAAACAATGAATGCGATAGTAACAAATTGGAATGTCATATAAAGAAAGTGTAACAGCGAACTCTTTTGGACCCGATATCCCATAACAAAACACTGGTTTAAGTGAATACGGCAATGCTGTATGTCGTCTCAACGCGAAGTAGGCGGTGAGAAGACAGCATGTACAAGGGTATACCAGCTGTATGCTGATGTCTGTCGAGAGAGAGAGCGCGCGCCAGCGCTCGTGACGGCGCCCTTTTTGATCAAAGCTCGCAGTTGCTGCTCGGACGATGCAGCCCACACAGAGGCGCTCCTTCATGCTCCTTCGTCCGACGAAAAACGGGTGGGGCGTTTTCTCTTTGCTTGAGGAGCCATGGATGGCAGACCTCGCCCGAAGCGCGATGTTATCGCACTCACCCTTCGTGCGACGGAGATGGCCGGCTCGTTTCATCCCTGCTTCAGCCGCGTTCCCCCACAGCACTCGCGCGCTTTTACTCGCACGATGCTCGTGGCGATGTCATCGATGTGACTTGATACGGAAAATGACGGTGACGGCGACGGCAGAAGCCCGCCGAGAGTTACCGTATAATTGCTATCGCAATAAAAAAAGAAAGGGGCAAGTGTGCGCTGTTAATGCGAATCAATATTTGAATTAAGAAAAGGCCGAGATTCACAAGAAGACGGAGACGAAACGATTAGCATTTCTTTGAACAGGGAACGCCGCTCGTGACAATGTATCGCACCAGGAGACTCGTCCTTGTTTGATGCAGTACGTCGCTCGCTCGGCAACGTTCCCTCTACACTATTTCCACCACACGGCTTGCTGACAGTGCTGCTCTGTATTAGTAAATAAAAGAAAGGAACGATGACATTGAGGTTTTAATAAATAGAACACCACGCATACTCAATGTGGCTTCATTTACGTTGGTCTTGCTCGATGCTGCTATGCACCCTCATCACACGGGAATCACTACAATATGACGAAAAAGCGCGAACGACGGGACAGCGGAAGAACACACAGGAGGAAGCGCCGACAATAAACTGGTTTCTGTATCGAAAACAGCGACGTGTATACAAGGCTGACAACAACCACCACAATAAAAACTGAGCGCTTTGATCCTGCAGTCAGTTTTCCGCTGTCCTGCCATTCACGTTGTTTCGCCATGATCAGGGGCGTAGCCAGGGGGTGGCACACCGGGCACGTGCCCCCCCCCCCCCCCCCCCCACCCCGAAATTTTTTTTCGCTATGGCATACCAAGCGAGCGAAAAATGACCATTTCAAGGAGGTGCCCCTTCCGAAATCAAGGAGGAGCCCCCCCCCCCACCCCCCCCCCCCCCCGAAAAAAATTTCTGGCTACGCCCCTAACCATGATGCACACAAACTAACTAGCCCAGCTAATAACTCTTGAGCATAGGCGTGTACAGGGTTCCCCATTAGGGGAGGGGGGGGGGGCAAAGCTTTTTTGCATCGCCTCCCTCGCTCTTCCAGACCCCCCCCCCTCTCCACACGCCCTGGTGCGTTTACGATGAGAATGCAGTGCGTAGACGAGGTATTAGGGGTGGGGTGGGGGGCGCCTCCCCCTGCCCTCTGTGTGTGCACTCCTATGCTCCTGAGTAGTAGAATGCTTGACAAGGTTCTTCACATGCAGCGTTGCGAAACGTCCACTTAACACCTCGACCTTCAGTTAATGTAGACTGGGGCACATTACAAAAAGATAACAATATTTTGACCGATTCGTTGGCTGTTTATTACAAGGAGCGATTGAAATTGTCGATGAATAAATATCGCTTCAAGTAGAGGCGTACGCTTTTTGATACGTCTTCGGTGTCTTTGGCGAACGAAAATTAGCGCATACATAAAAGATGGGTCCGGAGCATTACCGCACCGGAGTGTCGTCATCAGCTCCAGGAGAGAGAGAGAGAGAGAGAGAGAGAGAGAGAAACAACACCAGATCGAGGACAAGGAGGTTCTGACATTAATGATGTGCATTTGTTTCTGTCACGGGACCGTGAACAGAGGGTAGCTGAATCCTCTCTTCGCCGAATTGAATCCAGTTTCTAACGTTACGTCCCTACCCTGCGTATCTCTTAACGATACTAAAACTTTTCCCGTCTTCTGCGAAGTTCTTTGTGGACTTGCGAGAGACTACAGAGTTCCGAATCCTTTCAGACCGAAGCCCGTCTCTGGTTTCCGGCGCCCCAATTCAGAAGCTCCCCGTTCCCTCATCTTCTTTCCAACTCGCTCGCCACTGTTAACAGCAGACGCGAGGTGAATGGTGGCGGCAGCGGTAAGAGGACGCCTGACAGTGACAAGCTCGCGGGGCTGCAGAATGTACATGCGGCGTTGATGTGGTAACGCTGGACACTTACTTGTTCAGCGGACCTCTTCGCGGACTGCCATTCAGGGGCGTTGCCTACACGTAAAAAGCCTCTCTGAATTCGTGGGAGCTGGTCGCCCTAATCGCTAGCTAAGAGCCGTCGCCAGTGTTTCATCTGTTAGAGGGAAAGTTGCAGTGAGGACGGGAGAGGGGGGTATTTCTTAACGTGCTGCTCAGCTCCTCTGACACAGCTTCACGCAAAGCTGCGCTGTTTGGCATTGTCGTAAGAAGTGAGTGAAGATTGATGCAAAGAAAAACTTTATGGTCGCGATGTACGGGTCCAAGTGAGCACAAAGACGGGACAGCGTAGTGGTAGTTACACGTACATACCCAAGACCACCTACTCCATGTCCCTGTTCTTTCTTTCTTTCTTTCTTTCTTTCTTTCTTTCTTTCTTTCTTTCTTTCTTTCTTTCTTTCTTTCTTTCTTTCTTTCTTTCTTTCTTTCTTTCTTTCTTTCTTTCTTTCTTTCTTTCTTTCTTTCTTTCTTTCTTTCTTTCTTTCTTTCTTTCTTTATTTATTTATTTATTTATTTATTTATTTATTTATTTATTTATTTATTTATTTCTTTCTTTCTTTCTTTCTTTCTTTCTTTCTTTCTTTCTTTCTTTCTTTCTTTCTTTCTTTCTTTCTTTCTTTCCTTTCTTTCCTTTTCACCGGTATTTCTACCCCAACCCACTTTTTTCGTAGAAAGTAGCATGCAGGTCACTATACACGCGCCACTGGAAATTTACGTTGATTTCAACTCCATTGCAATGAAATGTATTACACAAATAAACTTGTTAAACCAAGAATTCAGTTGAAATGATTGGTTTAAGCTAAGCATATTGAATTTTGGAGGTGTCGTTTCCTATTACGCCTAATTAGTAAATGGTGAAGTCAATTTAGACGAATACACTGTTGGGCGAGTTGGTAATCCATCATGAGGGAAACTGCGCGAAAAAACGTGGACAGAGATATGAATTTCTTTTTTTTGAAAAACGTGAAAACATAAGAGGCAATAAAGCCACGTATGCTTGATTAAACAGCAGGAAGCTTCAACAATCTCAGTGTCGTACGTTCTGCGCGGCACAAGGGACGTGCGACGCGTGAGATCGTTCAAGCTTATTTCATTTTCACAGCCGGAGATAGCTGTGTCGCCAAATCCTCTGTAGCACTACCCAAAGTACCCAAAGCAGAGATTGGTTATCTTGATGCGCACATGTAGTTCCTTTCCGCTGTTTAATCAAGCACCCGTGGCTTTATTGCCTCATACATTTTTGCGTATTTTCAAGAAAAAAAAAAAAAAGAAAAATCAGTTGTTAGTGCGCGCTTGTGTTGTTCGTTTCACCCTCTGTCCACGTTTTTGCGCGCAGCTTCCCTCATGATGGTGAAGTCCACGTTAGCTTGCGTCACACAGCATTCAGGAGTGACGAAGAGCACGGTATAAAAGGAAACAAAATAACAACAATAAAACTATCATAACTATTAGAACCTTCAATGCCGACCATATTGTGAAGTGTCGATCTTCCCTTCAGCGTTAATACTATTACCTTTTCCAATTCTTCTGTTCATTACGTCGTGCAAGGACACTTAGTGACTGAAGTTCCACTTTCAACGGTGAATAAAAAAAATACTGAGCATTTCTATAATGAACTCCGGGTGTATGAACTCGCAGTACTTGGCTACATCTTCACTATGCGGGATATTAATAACCCCATCTTTCGTGTAACCACACGCACTCGGTATCACTTTTTTTCATAAAGGATTTACGTGCTTACATTAGTGTTCAGAAGGTGGTCACAGTGCTCTGCGCTGAAAAGGGAACCTCCTGTCAGAGGACATACATATTCAGCAATACGTAGACATACATATTCACTGTGCCCTGAGCTGATCAAAGGGGACCTCCTGTCAGAGGACAAACATATTCAGCAAAACTGCTAGCCGGCCTAGTTGGAACGCATTCATGTTAGTACTTTGCACGAAACCAACGGGGACAAAGAAAGGAGCACACACGGCTTGTCCGTGTGTACTCCTTTCTTCGTCCCCGTTTGTTTCACGCAAAGTACTAACATATTCAGCAGTACGCAGTAGTATCATCGTAAGTAGTGCAATAAACAACACATCAGGAAGGAATAGATGAACATAGGCGCAAACTGAGAGCTGATTTTATTGAAGGCAGATCGACAGGTTTTCTGTCCACAAGCTGCGTAGGCGCACCGTCATAACGAACAATGGAGATCTTCAAGCATGATGCTACGAAATCAGGCGTGACAGAAATCTCATTTCGGCATTGCAGAGCGCAAGCGGTGTGTAACACACTCCTCGTCTACTTGCGCCTGATAAAAAAATGCTTCTAAGGTTTCACTAGCTGTCTTCCCCTGTCGTGCGGTAAAGCATACATTGGAGAGACGGGGCGTTGCCTGAATGACCGAATCATGGAGCACGCGAAAATCTGACTAATCAGGCGAGAAGTCATCTTTTTGACCACTGCATGGCGTTCTCCAGTTGTGAACCCCGTTTCCGGTGTGCTAAAATCCTAGACCAAAGTAAGCGAGAAACAGCTCCTGAAAGCTTAGAATAATTTTTTATCAGGCAGCAAGTGATGAGTTCGTAAGCAACTCATCGATTGCGCTTTACAATGCTGAAAGAACATTTATTTCGTGCCTGGTTTGATAATGTCCTGTTTGTGTTATCTCCAGTTCGTGGATATATAAACTTCAGGATATGCCCTCAATCAAACCAATTGTCAGTTTGTGCCTGTGTTTGTCTATTTCTTTTTGCACTAGTCACTATGATAATAATGTTCGAACATAAACTCGTCCAACAATCAATTCTTTCAAAGTATATGAAGCAGATTACATCTCTGCTGTGGCATTCACTGTGTGGATTAATGCACAAAGGAAATGCAGAGTAAATACAGTACAAATTGCGAATAATAAAATGCAAATGACAGCTATTACAAAAATAATAGTTAGGACTGCAGAACAAACCAAATGAAATGCCAATAACGCGAAGATTGGTCGGGCAAGAAATTAGGTGAGAATTTTTAAACAGTAAAGATGAAGGAAAAAAAATTGAAGAAATAAGAAAGGAAGACGAGCACGAGCAAAGTGACGAGATATATGCATAATCTTAGTTATCTAGTAGAAATGTCAATAGTGTTTTCTTAAATACCTAAAGATGAAGACCACTTGAGAACTACAGGGAGGCTCTTTTAAGTAGATACTGCTGCGAAACATCCAGATTATCTGCCATAATTAGAATGCCGATTAAAAAAAATGCCATAATTAGAAACGCTCAGTATTTTTATTCATCGGTGAAAGGGAAACTTTAGTCGAAATGGCTGACAATAAATTTTTATCGTGGTTTTGGGGCGTAAAACCTTAGATAATATTGCCACGCGCTATTCTTATTTTCACTTTTGTTGTATTCGGTTTTCGCCCACAGAGACCGTCAGCAAAGCTCGACTCAAACCGCGCCTTATTGTTCTAGAACCTTCGCGATTGTTGTAGATCGTTTTGTTAAGATTGCACGCAAGACGCGACCACTCGAGATTATTCCAGAGCTTGCGCGATGACCTGTGATAAGGCTAGAATGTTCGACGCGTGATGCATAAAAGCCGGCGCGCTCCAACGATGTTCAGTTCATCGACGGCCGACGCTCTGTTCGCCGCTATCAGTGCCAGCGTGTATTGCTGTAATCTGACTTTCAGTTTACCGGCCACAAGTTCGGCCTAATAAACAGTTTCATCTTGAACATACCGACTGCTGCTTGGGTCAACGTCACGACCACGTGACATCTGGTGGAGGTGCTGCCTCTTTCATGTACCGCACGCCCCCGTCAAGCCGTGAACCCAGCCCAAATCGTGACGAAGACACCCACCCCGCCACGGATAGTCGAGCCAGCCGCAGACTGAAAGGACTTCCCCCGCAGCACGGACTCCTGCCGGAGAAGCCAAAAGCCACGGCGACGAAGACGACAGGCACGATGACGGCCGCTGTGTCCCCTGCACCGATCGTTATCCAGCCACCGAGAGAGCCACCCATTTTCCATGGATCGCCAAGTGAGGACCCTGAGACCTGGCTAGAAACGTACGAACGAGTCGCGACTTTCAACAACTGGGACTCCGACGAAAAACTGCGCCGCGCATACTTCTACCTGGAAGACGCAGCAAGGACCTGGTTCGAGAACCGGGAGTCCACACTTCGAACATGGGACCTTCTTCGCAGCGCTTTCCTGGAGACGTTCGCGAACGTCGTCCGAAAAGAAAGGGCCGCAGCCTTGCTGGAGACGCGGAGCCAACTTCCGAATGAAAGCGTGGCCATCTTCGCAGAGGAAATGACACGACTGTTTCGCCACGCTGACCCTGCTATGCCCGAGGACAAGAAAGTGCGCTTCCTCATGCGAGGAGTAAATCAAGAGCTCTTCGCTGGGCTTATGCGGAACCCACCAAGCACTGTCCAGGAATTCGTCTCCGAGGCAACGACGATTGAAAAGACACTGGAGATGCGCACCCGCCAATTCAATCGCCGCTCGACGCCAGGGTATGCAGACGTTCATTCCCTCTGCTCCGAAGACCTGCGCGAAACGATCCGAGCGATCGTGCGCGAGGAACTGCGCAAGCTTTTACCCTCGCCACAGCCTCAAGTGGACTCGATCGCCGACATCGTTCGTGACGAAGTCCAGCAAGCGTTGGGAGTCCCCGAACCCCCGCAGCCACATCCAGAGGCTATGACCTACGCTGCTGCAGTCCGCCGTCCTGTTCCCGTTCCGCGACAACATCAAGTCACCGCATCGCCGCAGTTCCGTCGCCAGACGCCGCCACCACCACCACGACCGACGCCCTACCGTCCCCCTGTCGGCCAGCGCTACGCGCCAAGGAAAACCGACGTCTGGCGCGCCCCTGACAACCGCCCGCTCTGCTACCATTGTGGCGAGGCCGGCCACACCTACCGCCGCTGCCAGTACCGACAGATGGGGCTGCGCGGTTTCGCCGTCAACGCGCCGTGTCCGCAGCGGGGTGAACGACCTCGCGACATCGCCGACTACATTACCGGAACACAGTGGCAACAACAACGACCGTCATCCCGTTCACCGTCACCCGGCCGCTACATGTCACCGCACCGCCGGCAGTACACTGGCCCAAACCGGGGCCGGTCGCCTAGCCCGTATCAGGGAAACTAAGGGCAGCAACCGATGGAGGTGCGGTTGCTGTACGACGAAATGCCGAAGATCCTCCGAGGCCGCCGCCGACGACGACAACGCGACAATACCTACAGAACACGACGCGAAGCAGACGAAGCCCTGCCGACGAAACGTCGCGGACCGACGAAGACGGGACGGCGCAACATGCAAGCAGAGCAACATTTCGACGCAGCCGTGATCCGAAGCCGCGACCCAACCGCAACGCACGACGACGAACCAGTGACCTCGACGTAATATTCGACGGCCACAACGTCACCGCCCTCGTCGACACTGGAGCCGACTATTCCGTCGTCAGTGGCCCTTTCGCGGCGAAGTTGAAGAAAGTGAAGACTGCTTGGCAAGGCCCTGAAATCCGGACCGCTGGCGGTCATCTAATAACGCCGGCCGGTGTTTGCACGGCGAGAGTCACCATCAATAACAGGACTTATCCTGCGAGCTTTGTAATCCTACAAAACTGCTCCAGGGATGTGATACTTGGAATGGACTTCCTAAGTGACCACGGCGCCGTCATCGACCTAAGATCTGAGTCAATAACACTAACTTCAGAAAAAGCTCTGCCTACCCAGACGACGCCGGGGAACCATGCATTGAACGTGATAGAAGAGCACGTCACCATTCCGCCTCTCTCCAGCATCATAATTTCCGTCGGCACCGAAAAGCCCGCAGACTTCGAAGGTGTCATCGAGGGCGATCAGCACCTGCTTGTAAACCGTCAGATTTGCGTCGCAAGAGGCATCGCCGAGTTGCGTGATGGCAAAGCAAAGGTACTGCTGACAAACTTCAGCCACGAATATAGGCACGTTAACATTGGTACGACGGTCGCCCACATCGAGAAATTCATGGACACCAGCCACGCTTTCGCCCTCTCCGATGCTACCGAACCTGCTTCGACGAATCGAGGTCCCAAACCAGATTTCGACGTCAACCCGGACCTTCCGAAGGTCAAGCAAGACCAGCTAAAGGCCCTGCTCCTGCGATTCGAAGACTGCTTCTCGGCGTCGTCGAGAATTCGACAGACCCCAGTTGCGAAACATCGCATCATTACAGAAGAAAGTGCTCGACCAGTTCGACAGAGCCCGTACCGAGTATCGACGCGCGAACGCGAGGCCGTGAAGAAACAAGTCGACGAAATGCTACGCGACGACATAATCCAGCCGTCCAAGAGTCCCTGGGCGTCTCCCGTGGTTTTGGTGAAGAAGAAGGACGGCACGCTACGTTTCTGCGTCGACTACCGTCGCCTGAACAAGATCACGAAGAAGGACGTGTACCCCCCTCCCACGGATAGACGACGCCCTGGATCGACTCCACAACGCAAAGTACTTTTCGTCGATGGACCTCAAGACAGGCTACTGGCAAATCGAGGTCGACGAGAGAGACCGAGAGAAGACTGCCTTTATCACACCAGACGGCCTCTTCGAGTTCAAGGTAATGCCCTTCGGTCTTTGCTCGGCGCCTGCGACGTTCCAACGTGTAATGGATACCGTACTGGCAGGCTTGAAGTGGCAGACTTGTCTTGTGTACTTGGACGACGTCGTTGTTTTTTCCTCAAACTTCGACGAACACCTCCGGCGCCTTGAAGCTGTACTTCAAGCAATAAAGACCTCCGGACTCACCCTGAAGCCACAAAAGTGCCGCTTCGCCTACGAGGAGCTCTTGTTCTTGGGCCACGTGATAAGCAAGTCCGGAGTACGCCCCGACCCGCAGAAGACAGCCGCCATCGCTACATTCCCGCCACCCGCCGATAAGAAGGCCGTGCGTCGATTTCTCGGCCTGTGTGCCTATTACCGGCGGTTCGTTAAAAACTTCGCCCGCATCGCCGAGCCTCTCACTAACCTCACCAGGACCGACGTCGAGTTCAAGTGGGAAACGCCGCAAGAGGAAGCATTTCAGGAACTAAAACGACGCCTGCAGACGCCTCCGTTACTTGCGCATTTCGACGAACACGCCGAAACAGAAGTACACACCGACGCAAGCAGTGTAGGACTCGGCGCCGTTCTTGTGCAGAGGACTGACGGACTGGAAAGGGTCATTAGTTATGCTAGCCGGTCGCTATCAAAGGCAGAGGCCAACTACTCCACAACAGAAAAGGAGTGCCTTGCCATCATCTGGGCTACATCCAAGTTTCGCCCCCTACCTTTACGGCAGACCCTTCAAAGTTGTGAGTGACCACCACGCCTTGTGTTGGCTAGCTAACTTGAAAGACCCTTCTGGTCGCCTCGCACGGTGGAGCCTGAGACTTCAAGAATTCGACATCACCGTCGTTTACAAGTCTGGGCGAAAACACTCCGACGCCGACTGCTTATCTCGCGCCCCCGTCGACCCGCCGCCTCAGGACGACCAGGAGGATGACTTCTTCTTGGGAACCATAAGTGCCGACGACTTCGCCGAACGACAGCGAGCCGACCCGGAACTCAGAGGCCTTGTGGAGTACCTTGAAGGCAAGACCGCCATTGTTCCGAAGGCATTCAAGCGAGGACTCGCTTCGTTTTTCTTGCGAAACGGCGTTCTCATAAAGAAGAATTTCTCGCCACTTCGAGCCAACTACCTTCTCATAGTGCCTTCAGCATTGCGACCAGAAGTACTCCAGGCACTACACGACGACCCGACGGCTGGACACCTCGGACTTTCTCGCACGCTCGCAAGAGTACAGGAAAAGTACTACTGGCCGCGCCTTGCCGCCGACGTCGCCCGCTACGTAAGGACGTGCCGAGACTGTCAGCGACGGAAGACACCGCCAACAAGACCAGCAGGCTTCCTTCAGCCGATCGAGCCTCCTCGGCGACCGTTCCAGCAGATCGGGATGGACCTTCTGGGGCCGTTCCCAACGTCGACTTGCGGAAATAAATGGATCGTCGTAGCCACCGACTACCTCACCCGCTACGCCGAAACAAAAGCCCTGCCCAAAGGCAGTGCCGCCGAGGTAGCCAAGTTCTTCGTTGAGAACATCGTCCTTCGACACGGCGCCCCAGAGGTTCTCATCACCGACAGAGGTACGGCCTTTACGGCTGACCTAACCCAGGCGATCTTGGGATACAGTCACACAAGTCACCGCCGGACCACCGCGTACCACCCACAGACCAACGGGCTGACCGAGCGTCTAAATAAGACCATCGCCGACATGCTGGCCATGTACGTCGACGTCGAACACAAGACGTGGGACGCCATCCTTCCGTACGTAACCTTCGCGTACAACACGGCCGTACAAGAAACGACGCAGTTGACGCCATACAAGTTGGTCTACGGACGGAGCCCGGCAACGACGCTCGACGCCATGTTACCAAACGTGACCGACGAGGAAAACATCGACGTGACCACCTACCTACAGCGCGCCGAAGAAGCACGACAGCTCGCCCGCCTACGGATCAAAAACCAGCAGAGGACTGACAGTCGCCGCTACAACCTTCGACGACGCCACACGGAATACCAACCCGGTGACCGTGTATGGGTGTGGACGCCAATACGCCGACGGGGACTCAGTGAGAAGCTTCTTCGGCGATACTTCGGGCCGTACAAGGTGCTTCGACGTCTCGGTGCTCTGGACTACGAGGTCGTCCCGGACGGCATCACGAACTCTCAACGGCGCCGTGCGCGACCTGAAGTCGTCCATGTCGTGCGCCTCAAGCCGTATTACGCGCGTTAGCAAACCCGAGGACTGCACTTATTGCTTAATTATTGTACGTTCTTTCTTTATTGTTGTGATTTATTGTTGCATGCATTTTCCCCCGTGTTCTGTTTTAAGCATCGGGACGATGCCTTTTCAGAGGGGGGGCATTGCCACGCGCTATTCTTATTTTCACTTTTGTTGTATTCGGTTTTCGCCCACAGAGACCGTCAGCAAAGCTCGACTCAAACCGCGCCTTATTGTTCTAGAACCTTCGCGATTGTTGTAGATCGTTTTGTTAAGATTGCACGCAAGACGCGACCACTCGAGATTATTCCAGAGCTTGCGCGATGACCTGTGATAAGGCTAGAATGTTCGACGCGTGATGCATAAAAGCCGGCGCGCTCCAACGATGTTCAGTTCATCGACGGCCGACGCTCTGTTCGCCGCTATCAGTGCCAGCGTGTATTGCTGTAATCTGACTTTCAGTTTACCGGCCACAAGTTCGGCCTAATAAACAGTTTCATCTTGAACATACCGACTGCTGCTTGGGTCAACGTCACGACCACGTGACAATATGATTATTATTATTATCTCAATAAATGTACTTGCATGAGGTAATGAACAAACTATCGGAACAGGCAAAAAGTTTAGCGCAGCTTGCACTAAATCGCGCAATGCTGGCTCACAACCGAGAGGCTGGGGATCCTGTCCCCACTTTACTATACTAATACTATACTATACTATACTATACTATACTATACTATACTATACTATACTATACTATACGTGGCTATGCTTGCTATCACCTTCATCATGAAAGAACGTGAGCTTGGGCATGTTGGTATTCCATCTTAACACCTATAACGCACAGAAAGGACAGGAACACAGGTAAAACGTGGACGCAGCGTTGAAGGTGCCAAGAGCGATGACGTGAGGAAGATCACCTTCATCACTTTTTCCCGTTTCCCCTGCGCAGAGTATCAGGCCAGATGCGCGCAAGGGCAGGCCGACCTCTCTGCCTTCATCCAATAAGTTCTCTCTTTCTCCTATAGCGCTTATGTGCCACACAAATTGGTTAAATTCCACATCTCACCATACTGGTCCCATAAAAATCAAGGGAACACACGGGGGGACAAACACCCATTAGGGCCCGCGCCGCCGCACGTTTTAGTTTCTCTTGTACCTATATATATGTATATATGTATATATGTATATATGTACCTAGTGCTTGGCCGGTGATTGAGCACGTGCCAATTCATGATGATGATAATGTTCTATCTGCGACACACGGCAAACGTCGGCCACAACAGCTCTGCTGTAATAGCACTAATGCTACGACGTCGCTAGCATATACAGGACGCCGAAAAAGGCACAATATCCATCATACCCATCAGCATTGTCATAAAGCTGCGTCACGTTCAATCGAAGCAGCGTTCAGCGTTTTGGAATAAGTGCCAAAATACGAACTTGGTGACCAATCACTAAAAGTGCCACGTTATTGACTATGTCATCGTTCCTGGTTGATGCCTTATGATCTGTTGTGGCCTTTAACAACCAGAACACTCCGGACCGTTACTGCAAGTAGGCAATTTACACTTCTCTGACTTATAACTACGCTCACTGGGCGTGAGATAAGAGATACTGAGAAAGAAGTCCCGAACTAATTGGCGAGGCAGACACAAAGTCTCTAATGGTGCTCGACTACCGACCCGGAGGTCGTGAGATCGAATCCCGGCCGCGGTGGACGCATTTCGATGGAGGCGAAATGGTAGATACCCGTGTACTTAGATATTAAAGAACATCAGTTGGTCGAAACTTCCAGACCCTACCACTACGGCGTGCCTCATAAACATGTCGGGGTTCTGGGACGTGAAACTCCAACGATTACTGTTGACAGTACATCTTAACCATAAAAAAACGTCACAAAGGTTTCTTAGTAAGTGGAACGGTCGCAGCAGCAGTTGCCAGGCCCTTTATCATTGCTAGATCAAGATTGATGGCAGATCTTAAGGTAGAAAAAAAGGAAACCAGAAATGGAAATCACACCACGGAGGTATACAGTACAGAGCCGCAAAAACAAGAATTACATCGTGAGAGGGGGGGATATGAGTGATACCATGAAATAAAAAAAAAGTCAAAGACGGAAAACTAATGAGATATAAGTAAAAGATCTGAAGTAATAAAGTGTTTGGTGTCTACCTTGTTTTTTGCCATGACTGAAATTTCCGTTCCCCTCGCGCGAAATTATGTTCGGCTTCTGGTTTGGAAATCACATTCCCGCGAGATTCACTATTACAGTGGTAAAACAGACAGCGGAACCGGAAACGAAATATGTGCGACTGCAGAACAGCGCGGACTCACTTTTCAATGAAGGCCGAGTTTCCGTATGCCGAGCTAAAATGAAGGCAAAAAAAAAAAAATTCTCGAAATGGACAACGGGCGAAATGGAGAAGCTATGTATTCTGGGCGGCAGACACTGGGCCATGGCGAGTGTCAGAGGATTGTCCGAACGCACCTGCGCCATCTTTTTATTATTATTATTATTTTTTTTTTTTTGTGAGGTACCGGCTGGCACTTTTTCTCGAGGGGGAAACCCCGTTGAAAAATGTGCTGTCTCTCGCCGGAACCGAACCGTCAGGAAAATGGGACACCCAAAGAACGCATCTGTTCCCTGTCAAGAAAAGAGCAAAAGCAAAGAAAAGATAAAGATAGACAAAAACAGAGAATCTACATACCGCACATCGGTTATTAGAGAAAGCTCCCACCCATTCCGCGGTTTGACTACGAGACAGCTTCCTTTTTTTCAGGTGATTTCCGCGCCGCTCGTTAGCGGAGACACTGCGAGCCATAATTTATCGCAAGTCGGGGATTCACTGTCGCTCCCGGCAACGTCCGCTTTGTATGACGAAACACTTAGTCACCGAGGGAAAAGAAACAAGAAAAAGGAAAGCATTCCTGTGAGGGCAGATGACAATTTGTTTCATTTCACTATTAGTTGCAGTGAGAGTTTCCCAACTTCGGAAATGAAGAAAGAGGAGCCCACGGAACAGTCGTTCCCGAAAATTTGACAGGTGACTTCATCTGCGTGGGAAAAAGGTTGCGACAGATCCCACGCAAAATGGAGTCGGTTTAATGCGAAACAGTCAGCGAGCAGCGGCACATTCTGC
>JALIZH010017683.1:0-41026 GCA_030522465.1 Rhipicephalus appendiculatus
TTCAGGAAGAACCACCAATATGGATCTCTATGTGAGATGACCTGGTTTCTTTGAAGTGATTTTAAATCTGGGGAAGAATGACCTTTCTAAATGGATGGTCGCGTTTATGTCACAGCCGCGATGCGCTGTCGGGACCAATGTGAGAGGCAACTCTAAAATTATATTCCGAAGGACATGGAAGTTAAAAGTGTTCATAACACTAGATGCTCGAAGAGAAAGTTTCTCTTCAAACTCATAACATCACATCCATATCGGTGCGGTGCAAGTAACCATCGATTAAAAACAACTTCAGCGTTCCCTCTCATATTGTTCACGAGTGCACTTACGATGATAAATGGCTGTCCATTTCTCTATTGATTATTATTGGGTCATTCCACGTCAACTGTCCCAACCTTTGGCACTCGACCATCTGCGATTTGCTTGAAAAAAATTCAGGACTATCTACTTAAAACGACAAGTCTTCCCCCAAAATATTTCTTGCGAAAAAAACTTTTCAGTACCGCAAGCCGCATGTGAATTTTTTTCGGAAAGCTTGAAACCATGGCTCGTAAAACAAGTTGTCAAAAAAATCCGTTCTCCCTAAATTAGGTTGGGACAAATTTTTCCCTGTAAAACGATGGTAGGCCTTTTTATTTAAAATAAATTTTACGAACTTTTACGCTCTCGGGGATTTTTATGCGGCCTTGAATACGCGCAATATGATTCATATTGGGGATTTTTTATAGAAAAATAACATTCAGCGAAATGTTATATTTCACATTAGCCTATTGCCAAAAAGTATTACTGTAGATTAAAAATAATTTGAGGCATATATAGTGCGAAATAAAGTGTGCAGGTGGCAACAAAGTTGCAAAAACTTTCATTTTTGCACATGTTTGGTCGCAAGTTGAACATTTAGGTGGTCCTAGTAAGAATATTCTGAATAGCACATTTACTTGCAACCTTTCATTGGCTACTCACTCAAAATGTTTTATCAAATTGCTGTTTGTTTGAGGTGAGAAAAATATTTTTGAATTTGCGTTATACCGCTGTTTGTGTTTGCACGTGTTTATACGTCGTAGCAATGTGACCTACAGGTAAGTACAAGCTGCATGGACGCGGGGAACATCTAGACAACATAATCAACTTTCTCCATGCTTATTTAAATTATTTACTAGCTAGTATTAGCCCGAGTCAAGGAGAAACGCGAACCCTACTAAACTGTATTTAACCACATGCACCTGTCCGCTGACAGCCTGGATAGTATGCATACGCAGCACCGGGAAGTGGTAGCGATGTGCGCAACATCCCGTTACCTATACTCTAACGTTTCGAAGTAGGAAGAACAGTGCGATTAAGAAAGGATCTATCGAAAAAAAAGAAAAAGAGGATGTGTTGCATGGCAGCTAAGTTGCAGCTATGAACCAACACATGGTCACTGGTGAAACATGGTCACTTATATACGATTACGTTGGTTTTAACTGCGACTTACACGCGATGCAACATGTTTTTCTTTTTTTTACATGCGAAGCATCTTATGCTCGGGGCTGTGTCCGTCCTTCCAGCGTCCCGTGTCCCGCGTCCCGCGTCCGGTCACTTTCTCATGAAGTAGGGAAGCAGCCACTATGCGAACCAGAACACTGTAGTACTATAAGGCCGTCAACCACCACCCCAGTCATCAGAGTCTTGGCCGAGGGCAGAGAGTGGCCTCATAGCAATGGCTCAGCAAGTGGTGGGTGCAAGCAAAGAATAACACGCACTACCAGTGGTGTCTGTCGCCCAAGTTGACTCCAATTCCTTGATCTTGCTTGAATGCGCTTGCGGGGGCTTTGTCTGTCCCGCGTTCCACACCCCCTCTCTCTCCTACGCTCCCCCCTTTCTCTCCTTTAGGAATCCTCTACTCTACGGAGCGGCGCCCGCGTCCCGTTGACCCCATTCCTTGATCTGGCTTGCATGTGCTTGCGGGGGCTTTGTCCGTCCCTCCTTCCCCCCCCCCAGCTCATGCGCGTCCCCTCTCTCTCCTCTACTACGCTCCCCCTGTCGTCTCCTCTAGTAATCCTCTACTCTACGGAGCGGCGCGCACGACAGGAGGTGCGACAGCTGCATATTCCGCTGGGGGGCGCCACAGTAATGAATATAACGGAGCGCGCGCGCCTCATTCTCTCTCCTGTGCAGCGGTTTCCCAGACGATTGTGGTTACAGTTCGACGTTCCCACAAAAAGGAAGCTCAGTCGACTTCGCTCCAACCACGCAGTGAGCGAGGCGAAACGTTTGGGCTATGACGTTGACACGGCGTGAATACCCATAGAACCGCGCCACGACATGACGATCCACCGCAACACCGGTATCGCGTGCAAACGAGCACAAATCACCCTGGTCCAGGCGAGCTCCATAACCGTACACAAGTCCCAGGGAGGAACCTACTCGTCCATCGTATAGGAATACTCGAAGACGCACCCACAGAAACTCGTCTACGTTGCCTTAAGCAGGTGCACCAACGTTCAGAACCTCTACCTGACTAACGCTGCCGGTGACCATCGCTTCCACCACAAGGACGACAACGTGGACAAGAACATGATCGACGAATTCAAACGCCTCGACAACCATCGTCTCGACATCGTCACACAGGGTTACCTCCGCGCTTTCCGAGAAGACGTCGACCCCGAAACGGAGTCCACTATAGCACTGCTAAACAGCCGGTCCCTCAACGCACACGCCAGAGATATCGAACGTGATCGCGTCCTAACCGAAGCAGACGTGCTCTGTCTCACAGAAACATGGAACGACGCAAGACCGACGATCAACGGCTACGAAGCGATCGTGTGTACTGAAGAGGCAGAACGTCCTGCCGGTGGTGTCGCCATGTACGACAAACGCCATCTCTACGCAAAAGCCTTAGATCTACAACCTGCCGGCCAAGGACACAACACAGAGCACTCGGCCGTTAGACTCTGCTTTGACAACGACAACATCGTAATCATGACAATCTATCTCGCAACCAACATCTCCAGAGGGACCGTCGAATGGCACGGTACACACAGACATACAGACTCGCGCCCTTCGTGCTTGCGGGTGATTTCAACGGGGATATAACGACGAACGATTGGCTGGCCCACCACACGCTAGACGTGTACTCGTTGCGATGCATTTCCTACGACCATAAAAAACAGACCACCATTAGGGTAGACCTGATCTTCGCAAACTTCACAATGAAAACTCTGGAAAAAGCAACCCTTGACGCCGACCACAAGGTCGTCGTCTTCAAAACACAATAAAATTACACAATCTCCCGCTAAAGCTAACCATCGCTCCGTTGCTTCGCATCCACACGATTCCCTTTAGCGGGAGATGACGCAATTTTAGATGCGAAGCATCTTATGCTCGGGGCTATGTCCCGCGTCCGTCCCGCGTCCGGCCACTTTCATGAAGTAGGGAAGCACCCATTATGCGAACCAGAACACTGTAGTACAATATAAGGCCGTCAACCACGACTACAGTCACCAGAGTAATGGCCGAGAGCACGGAGAGGCTGCTTAGCAATGACTAGGCAAGTGGTGTGTGTCGCCCAGGTTGACTCCATTCCTCGATATCGCTTCCATGTGTTTGGGGGGGCTTAGTCCGTCCCGCGTCCCACACCACCACAGCGCATGCGCGTCTCCTCCCCCCTCTCTCCTCTCCTACGCTCACCACCTTTCTCTCCTCTAGGAATCCCTCTACTCTGCGGAGCGGCCCCCCGCGTCCCCCCCCCTATCTCTCCTCTCCTACACTCACCCCCTTTCTCTCTACTCTAGGAATCGTTTACTCTACGGAGCGGCGCCCGCATCCACAACGCATGCGCATCCCTCTCTCCTACGCTCACCCTCTTTCTCTGCTGTAGGAATCCTCTACTCTACGGAGCGGCGCTCATGTCCGACATCCCCACAGCGCATGCGCGTCCTCTCCCCCCTCTCTCCTAGGCTCACCCCCTTTCTCTATTGTAGGAATCCTCTACTCTACGGAGCGGCTCCCGCGCCCCCACAGCGCATACGCGTCCCCCTCTCTCTCTCCTATCCTACGGTTCCCCCCCCGTTATCTCCTTTAGGAATCCTCTACGGAGTGGCGCGCGACAGGTGGTGCGACAGCTGCATACCTGCTGGGGGGGCACCACGGTAGTTCCGCGGTATGAAAATGACGGAGCGCGCCTCATTCTCTCCTGTGCAGCGCCGCGATGAGCGCCCGGGCCGCTGCCACGAAACGAGAGCGGCGACGTTTCTCCCGCTCAAGCTAGCCTCCCCTGCTGCTTCGCATCCACACATTGTTCCCTTTAGCGGGAGATGGGGGAAGTTTTTTAGATGCGAAGCATGTTATGCTCGGGGCTCTGTCCGTCCCGCGTCCCCCGTTCCGCGTCCGGCCACTTTCATGAAGTAGGGGAGCACCCATTATGCGAACCAGAACACTGTAGTAATATGAAGGCCGTCAACCACTATCACAGTCATAAGAGTCATGGCCGAGAGCACAGAGAGGCTGCTTAGCAATGGCTAGGCAGGTGTGTCTGTCGCCCAGGTTGACCCCATTCCTTGAGTCATGACCGAGAGCACAGAGAGGCTGCTTAGCAATGGGTAGGCAGGTGGTGTCTGTCGCCTAGGTTGACCCCATTCCTTAATCTTGTTTGCATGTGTTTGGAGGGGGCTTAGCCCGTCCCCTCCTTCCCGCGTCCCACACCACCACAGCGCATGCGCGTCCCCTCCCCCCTCTCTCTCCTACGCTCACCCCCCTTTCTCTCCTCTAGGAATCCTCTACTCTACGCAGCGGCCCCCTCGTCCCACACCCCCCCCACAGCGCATGCGCGTCCGCTCCCCTACGCTGACCCCGTTCCTCTACTCTAGGAATCATCTACTCTACGGAGCGGCGCCCGCGCCCCACATCCCCACAGCGCATGCGCGTCCTCTCCCCCCTCACTCCTCTAGGAATCCTCTACTCTACGGAGCGGCTCCCGCGTCCCACACCTCCCCAGCGCATGCGCGTCCCCTCTCTCTCTCTCATCTCCTACGGTCCCCCCCCCGTTCTCTCCTTTAGGAATCCTCTACGGAGCGGGGCGCACGACAGGTGGTGTGAAAGCTGCATACTCCGCTGGGGGCGCCACGTTAGTTCCGCGGTATGAAAATGACGGAGCGCGCGCGCCTTATTCTCTCTCCTGTGCAGCGCCGCGATGAGCGCCCGGGCCTGCTGCCGCGAAACGAGAGCGGCGACGTTTCTCCCGCTCAAGCTAACCATCTCCCCGCTGCTTCACATCCACACATGGTTCCCTTTAGCGGGAGATGGGAAAGTTTTTTAATGGTATTTATTCAACATAGCCATGTCACTCTGAAGCAATTCAATACAGACAGCAAACTAATATGTTCATTTTGCTCGTATCGCGACCCAACGACGAACACTCTGAGAAATTCGCCTTCATCTCTAGAGCGAATACATCAAAGAACTGTCATTTCCAATTATACACTAGAAAGGAGGTAAGGATAAACACCTCACCAATGCAATATACCTTTCTCGCTGACCTTCAATTTGCTCGTATACATGTATTAGCTGAGTGACCATATAGCCCACTATTTAGTTAGGATGTTGAGGAAATTATTGGCTATGCGTTTTTCTGGAACATGCGCGCATGCTAGAAGTGTATAGCATATCCTTGTATAGTACAGTATAACAAGGGGGTGGGAAGGAGAAGTGATGGTGAGGAGGAGGGGGGAAGCGAGTATAAAGAGACAGAGAAAAAGAAAAAAAAGATACAAGGCGAGCGAACGTACACAGAGAGACAGAGAGAGTGAGAGTTAGCGAAAAAAGATATGAAGAAAGAGAAAATGTAGAGATCTAAAGGCAAGACAGAAAGCAAAAGATAGAAAGGTAGAGGACGAAATATACAGAAATAAGTTCGCTGACTGTGAACCGGGGACTGTACTAAGGCGCAAATATGTATCCTGAACATTATTTTCTGCTCACACTGAGATATTGATTAGCACTCATTAAAACGCCTGAGTATTGGCCCTTTCGATGCGATTTCGTTTGCAAGAAATTGCATTATATTCGCGCATTGGTGGAGATTTCTATTTGAATATGTGAAGTGCAGTATCCTGACTGCGCCTTTGAAGACCGACGTTGAAAAGTGCCACATGTGTTGGACTTGAAATAGAGGAGCACGAAAGTTGCAGTTACATGTATGTAGAAAGGCAGGTGGCTTCGAAAAAAATTGTCTAGGAGCGTTTATTTAGATTTATTTACCTATGTATAGCCTGCTGCCGGCCATGTTGAATTCATTTGATATATAGCTCAACGGTAGCTTTAAATTGCTCACTGTATTTCGCCTCAGTATTATCCGACGCTATATATTTATTAAAAACTCAAATGTAACGTTAATGTAACGACAAGTTCCAATTTTGGAAATGTAACTGAAACGGGTTCCTTTTGCATTCGAGGAACTTGTAACGGGAACTCGTTCCGAAATTGGGAAGGAACGAGGAACGAGCTTTCGTTCCTGTTTTAGAGGAACGTGTACAACACTGACAGGCACACACTCGCACACAAGCATGCCTAAAAAAATTACAGCCAATCTAGGGTAGCGAACCACAATATGCTTTGCTTGACCTCCGGAATGTTCCTCTGTTCGGTTTCTGTCTCTGAATCGCATAGGCATACATACATACATACATACATACATACATACATACATACATACATACATACATACATACATACATACATACATACATACATACATACGTACGTACGTACATACATACATACATACATACATACATACATACATACATACATACATACATACATACATACATACATACATACTTACATACATACATACATACATACATACATACATACATACATACATACATACATACATACATACATACATACATACATACATACATACGCACCTGAACTCTGCGACATCGCTGACCGATTTTCTAGGCAAATCAACGCGCATGCGGCACATGCGGCTACGATTCCTCTTAGCATAAGTACACATGAAAAGAAGGACTACGCCCCCACCAACACACCATATCGACAGCGAGCGGAGTAAGCGGAGGAGGAGAAAGTACAAAGAGAAAGAAAGAAAGAAAGAAAGAAAGAAAGAAAGGAAGAAAGAAAGAAAGAAAGAAAGAAAGAAAGAAAGAAAGAAAGAAAGAAAGAAAGAAAGAAAGAAAGAAAGAAAGAAAGAAAGAAAGAAAGAAAGAAAGAAGGTGGGCCCGGCTGCTGTGCTTCAACACAGCACGCTAATCCGTTCATGTTCGCCATGCAGGTGTCACTTCGCGTGATCGTCCACGTTTTGCTTCCTGCCCTGGCTGCTGCTTCTACGGATATCTCCCAACCGCATCTTTCCTGGCACGTCAACAATAATGACACTGCTTTCTGCCATCCGATGGATTCTTGCATCACACCCAAGTCACCGGCACTGTGGCTGTATCCGGCTGCTCACCTGAACTGCACCCCGTCACCCCTGGCGGCATCACTCGATGTGCAGCTGGAATACCGACTGCCACCGACATCAACTCGCCAAGATAAAAAAGGAGAGGGCGCGGCCGGAGGCGCTTTGTGGCCCGGCTGCTGTGCTTCAACACAGCACGCTAATCCGTTCATGCAGGTTAGTAAAGCACACAGTCTTTTTTCAAAGCGGTCAAGTAACTACTTCCTGCTGCAGCTGCCGAGCCCACATTGCTGCCTTTCCATTGTTGTTCAGTGCTGCGATGTTGCCCATTCATTGCTGTTGTTGTTGGCGGGTGGTATCGAAACTAACCCTGGACCTGATAATCAAGCTGTATTAAATGAACTTAAGAAATTATCTGCAGGTCAATCGCAACTAATCACGGAGATTAAAGACCTGAAGTCTCAGATAAATACAACCGACAAAGCAATAGCTGGTCTGAGCGAGCGTATGACTAATCTCGAAACGCACTACCAAAACCTAGCCCTCCTGCGTTCCGATATAGAAAATATGCAAGGTGTTGCTGCTTGCGCAGCACAGACAATCCAGAGGCTAGAAACGCGCATTGATGATGCCGAAGACCATTCCCGGCGTAACAATCTACTTTTTTACGGTATTCCTGAGTCTTCAGGATCAGAGTCGTTCGCGCTTTCGGAGAATATCATCATAGATCACTGTAACAAACACCTGAACATTGCGCTGGATGCGAAAGAAATCGAGCGCGCTCATCGCCTGGGTAATCGTACAACTGGTCGTAACCGCCCCATAATAGCTAAATTCACGTTTCACAAAACCAAAGAACAGGTCCTTTCTAACGGGCGCAAATTTAAAGGGACAGGCTTCAGCGTTGGCGAAGACTTCACACGTAATGTCCAAACTGCCCGCAAACACCTAATTGCTTTTGCAAAAAGCCAATCTGCCCCCCTACTCCCTGCGCTTCAAAACTCTGTTCATGGGTAATAAGCGCTATGCTTATGATGAGCGCACAAAGAGTGTAAAAGATTTGCTATAGCAGTTGCCTCGCTGCAAGGAACGCCCCCGCGCTACGGTATCGGAACGAGCTAACCTTTGCTTTTCTGTAATCTATGCCAACGCACGAAGTTTCGTCCCTAAACGTGATATTCTGTCTAATATCGTATTGTCGTCTAGCAGTAATTTACTAATAATAACTGAAACCTGGTTGACTGGTGATATTACCGATACCGAGGTTCTTGCAGACCTGCCGAACTTCTGTCTTTATAGGAAGGATCGCAAGGCCTCACGAGGTGGTGGTGTGCTTATTGCCGTGCATCAGAGTTTATCTTGCTCTCTTGTTTCCATTGAAACTAACTTGGAAATGATATGGTTAATCTGTCGCGCCTCACCGCAGATAGTTCTCTTGGGCGTATGCTACAGGCCACCGCATAACATTCCTGATTTCGCACGTGAGCTTAATAACTTCTTGAGCGAATTTAGCAAAAAACACCCCAATGCTGATATCCTGCTTTTTGGGGATTTTAATTTCCCGCAAATAAACTGGAATAACGATGCCGCTTTAATCACAGGGAATGATGCCGCCATAGATTTTGTTAATGTGTGCCATAATCTCAGTCTGACTCAACTTGTCTTAGAGCCCACGCGGGTTACAAAAGACACCTCTAGTATAATTGATCTTAGACTAAACAGCCGCCCCGGCAGTCTATCATCATTAACTTACCTCCGCGAAGTAAGCGATCATAAAGTAATACATGCCGTCTTCACCTTCCAACCGATACGAAAGCTACAGTCGAACAAAACGATACGTCTATACGACAAAGGGAATTACGAAGCAATTAACAATGAGCTAGGCGACTTCTTTTCTACATTCGAGGCATTATTGCCAACGCGCACACTTCAGGAGAACTGGATACTATTTCGAGACAAAATGAACGAACTCGTAAACAAATACATTCCAAGACTAACAATACACACGAATCAAAATAAGCCATGGTTCACGAGAGCTCTAAAGACTCTTGAAAATAAAAAGAAGCGTCGCTTCCGTTTAGCCACGCGTCTTGGAAGCACCGAGGCATGGTCAAATTACTACTTGGCGGAGAACGACTACTTGACTGCTGTTCGCACTGCTAAAAAAACATTTTTTAACATTGACCTGCCCCAGCTACTTACTCGTAATCCTCGGCAGTTCTGGCGTGTTTTAAATCCCCAGGAAACCCGCTCTATCAGTCTAACGAATGCAGAAGGAGCAACAGCCTCGGATGCCGAGTGCGCCGATATGTTTAATGCAGCATTTTTTTCCGTGTTCACAAAAGAAACTACCACCCCAATCGATCCGCTGCTTACTAACATACCATCGCATATGCCACCCGTTATGTTTTCTTCTGATGGTATACTGTCAATCATTGAAAAAAGCAAATTGTGTACTTCTTCGGGTGTAGACGAAATCAACACCAAAATGCTAATGAATACTAAACACATATCTTCAGCATCTCTCACCCTATTGTTTTCTGAGTCATTATCTACAGGTACCTTACCATGTGATTGGAAAGTGGGAAAGGTCGTTCCAGTCTTCAAAGCAGGTAACAAAGACTCCCCCTTAAACTACCGCCCCATTTCTTTAACTAGTGTCCCTTGCAAAATCATGGAACATGTCATATACTCGCACATCATGGCCTTTTTTAGATTCAGTAAATTTCTTTCATCCTTCTCAACACGGCTTTCGTAAGGGACTTTCTTGTGAAACACAGCTAGCAATTTTCCTTCATGATCTCCATGTTAATCTTGATAACAACATTCAAACAGATGTCATCTTTCTAGACTACTCAAAAGCTTTTGACACAGTACCTCATAAACGTTTACTAATGAAATTATCCCTGTTGAACTTAGATGCTCACGTAATACAATGGATAAAAGAATTCCTAACTAACCGTTCTCAGTTTGTCCTTGTAAATAACCACTCATCCAAGCCCCTTCCCGTCACGTCAGGCGTCCCCCAAGGCTCAGTATTAGGACCACTTCTTTTCCTCATATATATTAACGATCTACCACAGCATGTGTCTTGTCCTATTCGTATGTTCGCTGACGATTGTGTAATTTATCATCCTGTAACTAACACTTCAGATCAAGAATTTCTGCAGAACGACCTTGATAACGTACATAACTGGTGCAATCGTTGGCAAATGGCTCTAAACCCCAAAAAATGTAAATTTATTTCAGTTTCCCGCAGACGCAATCCATTTCTTTCTACTTACATAATCGCAAACGTCCCCGTCGAATCAGTTCTAACGTATAAATATTTAGGCGTAACTCTATCTCATGACCTTTCCTGGATTATGCATGCGACTAACGTCATTTCATCAGCAAACAGGACCTTAGGATTTATGAAACGTCACCTCCGTCATGCGCCGCAGCAAGTCAAACTTCTCGCGTACAAATCATTTATCAGACCACAACTAGAGAATGCCGCTGCCATCTGGAACCCTCACCAATCATATATCATCAATGCACTTGAATCCGTTCAGAATCGCGCCACAAGATTCATCCATTCTTCATATTCATATGACGTCAGCATTTCTCTCTTAAAAGCAGAATCAAGCTTGTCATCCCTCGTTTTTCGTCGTCGTGTTGCCACGCTCTCTCTTTTTCATAAATTCTTTTACAGCTCTCTGAACTGTCCACCTTACATCTCGCCATCATCCTCACGCAGGTCTCAGCGCACTGGCCATCAACTGCAAGTAACCCGTCCTCGAACACGAACCGTAACATTTCAAGCCTCATTTTTTCCTCGGGCTGCCAGAGACTGGAACGACCTGCCTCACCATGCTGCTTCCGTATCAAATCATTCCGAATTTCTGGACATGTTGCAAACCTGTATCACGCCATAACACCTGTTTTTTTGTACGAATATGTTAACCACCCCTTATGTAATACCCCAAACGGGGTCTTTAAGGTAATAAAATGAAATGAAATGAAATGGAAGAAAGAATAAAGCAGCTACGCCGCTGCTTGAAACTGGGGTGCAAACTGATCGTATGCAGGCTTCATGTCGGGTAAGAAATCGCGTTAACGTGTGTTGTAAAGCGTTTTAGAACAGTAAAGTAACAACCAGGCGTCACACAATGCGAATTGCGTAACGAGTGGGTCGTTCAATGCTCCAACCCATTACAAAATGGCAGAATTCTTCATCGTCGTCAGCCAGAGCATCAACAAAGTGCGTATAATGCGTTACAAGTGTGTAGACGCTTCCCCACTACACAAAAGTTATTATGATTTATGGTGTAGTGGTTACCATGCAAGTGGGATTGTAGTAGTTACCCCAAGAGTGTTTAAAGGCTCTAGAAAGGCCGCTTTTCCAGCTTTCGCTGTGACTGTGCTGCGCGTTCCGCGCAGGCCTGCGGATGTGAACCATGCTTTGCGCAAGCGCTGATTCTCGGCCAAAGCAGCAAACAAACGGCTAGAGAGCTGATGGAAGCATTCTTTATCAAAAAGAAAGGGTCTGATTTTGTCAGTGACACATCTATAACTTTGTATTCGACAGAAATGCACTTTCGCGATAGCATGTTGTCTTGACCATGTCGCTGTACGTAATATGTCGGCTGTTCACGCAACGCGGAAATGCCTTCTTGTTGTCCTGTACGTTTCTCAGACTGTCATTAAACAATTAGTAGTTCGGCGCTTCACTTCCGTCTCTTCTGCTCCTCGCTTTTTCACGATATGCATTTTGCGCCTCTGTCTAGTGTGCTTAAGTAATGTAAGCACCAACTCGCCCAAACAGAAGTCATTTTGTAAGAAACACTTCGCTTGCAAATCCTCGAAAATTAATCAAGCGTCCTTGCGAAGCCTGACCCGCGAGCGGGGGGAGGGGGGGAGTTACAACTTGTAACCTAATAATAATATCTGGGGTTTTACGTCCCAAAACCCCCTCCCCCACTCCTGCCTTCTTTACTGTCCTGGCCCTTGCAGGAATAAATTTTTGTGAGTACGGCCCACTAGCTGAGTTGAGTTTGAGGTCTCCTGGCCTATATTATGGCTGAGCCTTACCCCCCGTATTCACAAACAAGCATCGACTCGAATTTCGTCCTTCACTTGACCGAGTTGAGCACAGCGCCGTTGCTCGACTGAAAATGACGCCGCGCTTCTCAAGAATCGCTGCAAATTATCGCTAATATGCAGTGACTTGTTCTGCCTAGAGACGGCGTTTCCATCGACTTTCTCAAGTGAAGGTGGAGTGTTGAGTGAAGGGACGTTCTAGAATACGGGGGGTTAAACTATCTATGCCTCACCTTCATGTCAAGTGGGCAAGCGCGTGCGACAGCTCAGCGTTATAGGTATTGAACAAATATTCTGGGCTCAGCGTGAGCGAGCAGATAGACGTGTATCCTTGTTGACATACCCTCTCTCGCCTTCTCTGCTACCCAAAGCGTACAGAGTGCGGGACGCGATAGCGTTAAAGAGCTCGTTTCGCGGAAACTCCGGTGTTCTCGTCGGGGTCTTTGGTTGCTGGCAAAAAATCAGCGCTGTCCGCGAGCGAAAATTCGAGGTAGATGCTACCACATAAATAACATATCTGCGGTTCGAGCGGGACCTGTAGATTCGAACCTGCGACTCCTCGCTCCGTGGCGCTTGGCCACTTGGCCACCACCCATAAATCATCTGGCATGCTAACGGCGAGCTATTTAGCGTTGGTGGCACGCAGGTCTCGGATGTACTTCAGTGGCTCGACTATTACCCGTGAGATGGCGCAAAGGGCCCATTGGTGCGATTTTAAACGGCATCGCCCCGCCGTGTGACCGTGTTTCGTCGCACCGGAAGCATCGTTATAGAATCAGGAGGCATGCGCACTTTGGCTTTCCTTGCGGCGCGGTTGAAGTGTCCACAGAGAAGCGAATAGGGGTGTGCGAATATTCGAAAATTTCGAATAACGAATCGAATACAGCTGTATTCGATTCTGTACTAGAATCGAATAGTACATATTTGAAAATATTCGAAATACCGAATATTTTTCGAATAGTTTTCGAATAATCAGCACCGACAGGAGAACCCCAAAACAAACAAAGCCTTGCAACAGCTAAATGTTATATTTCTTATTTTAATCCCGAAAGTGATCTGCACACAGCCCAAGTTTTAGAGGCGAAGCTCCTTAGGGTGTGAGTATGTCCCTCCTCTGTAGTAGTAGTAGTAGTTGTACTAGGTAGGTAGCCACGTATAGTGGAATGTACCCACTACACGTGATAACGATGACGATGACGCTGATGACCATGAAGTGGGTTCACTTTCCAACATTTCAGGGGCGAAGCTCCTTAGGGTGTGGGTCTGTCCCTCCTCTGTAGTAGTAGTAGTAGTAGTAGGTAGCCACGTATAGTGGAATGTACCCACTTCACGTGATAAAGATGACGATGACGCAGTATAGTGGAATGTACCCACTACACGTGATTACGATGAAGTATAAGCGCGTTCCAGTATAGAGGAATGTGCCCACTACACGTGATAACGATGACGATGACGCTGATGACCATTAAGTATAAGCGCGTTCCAGACCACACATTCTCTTTCTGCCATGGATGAAAACGATCGAGCTTCGCCCACTCATCATCATTCACTTCGTGGATATGGCGTGATTTTTTTACAAGACTACCGACGCTATATTGATTTCCGGATGAACATGTTTCTTCCGTAGACTCCATTCTTGCTCACTTTTTAGTATGCTGAAAGATTATTCAGTTCCTGTCGCCATCTTGTAATGGACTACGGCTGCATGAAGCTTCATGACTAACAACAGATGAAAGTGTTGCGTTTGCTTAAACTGTTCTTGGAGATGTAGATTTCAACGCCAATTCTTACATGCTTTCGGTGCGCAGGCCATGTGATGACAGGTTGATCTGCTTCATTACATCTTTAGCTGTAGCCGCGGTGTTTAGTTGAAAATTTTAGTTTTTGTGTAACAATTTGATTTAAAATCACGCGACAATCTCGCATCGATAACGTTAATGAATGCTGTGTTTGAACCTACAGTTACAAATATTATGAAGGCTTTGGTCCCTGCTGTATACGAGCTTACCTTAGTTTTCGTAATTGTGGTATTTTGAGTCGATTAAAACTAATCGTAATGTTCTTTGGTTAAAGTTTGTGAATATTTGTTTCAAATGAAATGTTGTGTTCTATCACTGTTTTGAAAATGGTCTACATACTATTCGAACAGTATTCGATTACTATTCGTATTCGATTCGATGTCATCACTATTCGATTCGGTTCCAAAATTCACTATTCGCACACCCCTAGAAGCGAAGCTAGGCTAGCGATTTGGAATGCGATACGGGAACGGTCCGATTATATACGCTATCGGGTTCTACTCTAGAAAGTGCAGCTCAAGCGCACTCCAAGTTTTTCTTATAAAAGTAGAACTTCGAGCAGCACAACTACAATCAGAGATCATAAGAGATTGTTCCGCAAAGGACGATTCTCTGTTAAGCACAGTGAAAAAATTTCGTGCAAGCGCTTCGACGGAGTAGTCTTCGCGTGCTGAGGCAGTGCGAAAACGGTCTCCCCTGCTGTCAAATGTGGGAACCGCAGGGTTTCGGTGAGCTGACTCCACTTTACGGAAATCAACGGCTGTAGGAGTCCAGGTGGGGGATCCAGGGGAAGTCGAAGCTGCAGGGCCAAGATGAACAATGTGCGATGGCACCAAACTTGGAGGTTGCGGGTAAAGGACAGCTGCGCTAGTGTTGTAGAATTTGTGGGGTGGCCCTGGGGTTACATCCGCCATTATTGCAAATATCGTTGTCTCTAGCCAACTCTTCGCCGGAATGCTGAAGCAGTGTCCCATTTCCTAGATGCCCCTGGTTGCCGCCTGGGCAGCGGGGTCAGGAATAACTGCGCATAAGAATGAAACAAACGTTAAATGCTTTGGTCCTCTACATGGCGATACCACGTTACGATTATGAGGCACGTCGTAGTTGTTGACTCCGGATAAATGCCGACCAACCCGCTATGGCAGCTTAGCATGTACAGCATTCCAGTTCAAAGCTCGATGACTCGGGCTCGATTCCTGGCCGTGGCGGCCACATTTCGAGTGGCGAGAAAATCAATAACATCACGTGCTTACGATTTCGGAGTATGCACGTTCAAGAACCCGAAGTGGTCATAATTTATACAGAGTCCCCCCACTAAGGCATATCTCAGTTTTGACGATGTTATGACACGTAAAAACATATCAAATAATATTACTACACGGAATTCTGAAAACTCCTTAGCACTTAGATATTACGCATTTTTAGGTACGTTCACCACTTCTTTGTGCTGTACAAGTGTGATTCAAATAACACTGAAAGATTGATTGGTGTGATTTCCATGTTCCACGAGTGACTTGACGAGCTAGATATCAGGCATGAAGTTTCTGTCGGTAACGCCATCAAGTTTTTAGATAACAAACTAATTTTGACCGTCAGCGATTGCTGTTGGACATATCACTCTCATGAGAATCAGAAGATACTCCCACATACTTCGGTACATTCTAAACTACTGACGCGCGCAAATTGCTAACCTCTGTTTTGTGAATGCATTGCGCAAATCCTACCCCCGGGATGCAAGACAGCTTCTCAAGACAAAAAAATGTGGTTGATCCCTTTGATATAGGAATCGGTATAACACACGAAATTGAAACGTGTCTTCGGAGAAATAGTTGACCGTTTATTGCACATTGATATATACTGTACATTGGTGTTTAATGGCTACAACACCATAGGCGTGAGGACGGGGTGGGGGGGTGGGGGGGGCAGGCGGAGAAACACCGTTGGTGCATATGGAAGCTGTGCACGCTAGCACAACGCGAAAGACAAAGCACGTAACCGCGTCGTCACCGAGTCAAATCGTTCGTGCCCTCCGATGTAAGCTCCAGAAACGTTGTCGGAGCTAAGTGCGGAGGCCCCGCTCCGCTGTGCAGAGCAGGGCCAATGCCCCCTGGGTGGCGTTGGTACGGCGCCCTGATTAAACCCCTGTACACCAGAGCCCGCCTATCTCGCACCCGGGCTGCTGGTGAGCCGAGCTGATACTCTCGCTACAGACCAGCCCAGACGCTGAACTGCCACGTGCCACGGCGCGAATGGGTTACGCGCATGTAAACAAGGCAAGCTGCAGCTCTGAGGCTTTAAAGTGCGAACAAGTACCCTCTCATTCCGCTTCCGCGTCTAAGAGCTTGTTTGAGCCCTAATGCGTCGTCTTTGGATGCCAGAACAAGCAGCGCAGCAGGAGGATATTACTTAGCGCGGCCTACGACAACCACGACGCTCCACGGGAATCGTGGCGATGCGTTGATTTTAGCTTCACCGCGAGTGGATACTTGTCATTGAAACAGAAAAACCAGGAGCCGAGGGAAAATGCGCGAGTAAGTACACCTAACTGCATGTATTCTAGAGTGATGCCCACGAATTCTATTCTACGAACCCCTTAGTACCTTTCAGTGTTTCCTTTGACGAAAATGTAGTGCAACGTAGTGCTTTCAAGCACAAACAAGCAGCATGGTTTGCCACTTTCAACGAAGTATTAAGCTTTCGTGCTTTAGATGGCATCCACGCCTTCAGGATTACAAGCTTTCGTCTTCAAATGGTAGTAAATGATACGGTGTTCCTGAACAGCTGGCTAGAACGACGTGCCTTCATTCCAATGTTTCATGTCACCAAATTTATTTGGACGCAAGACATCCTGCTGCACAGAATGCATATATTGGTACGTAAGTAAACAGTACGCGCACGAATCCATTTACGTCGCAGACGCAGGCGTAGCGCTAACTCAAACAGTGAAATTTTTAGCATATTTACACAGCACCCATTAAACGAAAGACAGCGGGATTCCGTCCCTTTCATGATCGGCTTAAAAGGGCTATGACACGCTCAACCCCCAAATCATCGTTTTCAGCGAAAAATAGAAGTAGATGGTCTATTGTGCCTGCACATATTCGAAAAATGGGCTGTAAAAGAATATGTAATTGAGAAATTAGCTCCAGAAGTCGCCGGTATAAACCCCGCCCACCGCCGACGACCGCCATTTTGCCATGGAGTGTGTGACGTCGTGTGCTTCATGGAGTGGAGCCGTTGTCTTCTACCCAAGTTTCAGCCGCTGCAAATAGTTCCATTTTCAATGCCAAACACGAGCAAGCTCCCTTAGCTCCATTCTACGCGCAGCTGACTGCGAAATAAAATCGTTGGCCGGAATGCAGACACTCGCAAAGCAAGCGCCTTGTTACGTCACTGCTCGCGAGTGTGCCAGTGTTGTCAGACGGTTCGCTCGCGTGTCTATATTATCGTTATAAATTTAGTTATCGACCAAATGAGCTGAAATTTCGCCAGCTTGTTTGTGAACACCCAACGATTAACCCACATAACACAGATTATGAGCGAAAATTGGGTCTCATGGCCCCTTTAACTAATATTAGCACAGTTACACTTGTAAATCATCATAGTTATAGGATTAAAATCGTGCAGATAGTTTCCAAAAGGGATCGACGAACGATACTGCAGGACCTGGGGCGTAGCCAGAAATTTTTTTCGGGGGGGGGGGGGGGGGGGGCACCTCCTTGATTTCGGAGGGTGCATCTCATTGAAATGGTCATTTTTCGCTCTGTATGCCATGGCGAAAAAAAAAAAACCTGGCTGATCCCTCCGTCATAGGAATCGGTATAACACGAAAGTGGAAAGTGTCTCAAAAGAAGTAGTGCTTATTGTGTAGGTATAATGAGCGTTCGTACAACGTCTATTGCTCTTTTACACCGGGCCGCGGCGGTCGCATTTCGATGGAGGCGAAATGGTAGAGGCCCGTGTACTGTGCTATGTCAGTGCACGTTAAAGAACACCAGATGGTCGAAATTTCCGGAGGCCTCCACTACGGCGTCTCTCATAATCATATGGTGGTTTTGGGACGTAAAACCCCACATATTATTATTATTATTTTACACCTATAGCACCGTTTGGCGTGGATGCACCCATGTCGACGCCTATAGTCACACATCCCCATCGCGACGACTAACGCCATGATCATGATTTAACCGCTGTAATAGTTAAACTTTCGAACCTATACCTGGACACAGCGTATCACGAATCGCGCGCAAAGATGACATAAACAAGCACGTAATAAACACTGTTACTGTGCATGCACTTCTTCAAAGCGTCGTCACTGAAGGAGAGAAACGGCCCGGCGCGCGCTCCTGAGGGATGCGGTAACCTACGCCTGTGCTCCTGCATACACTACCACACTGCGCTTCATCAACACGGGAGGCAGAGCTTCAGCCGCGAACGCGCGCAGGCGTTCGGCGTGCCGCTGTCCTCTGTCTCGCTCCCCCAAGGCACCAAATTCGTCCGTCGACATCATTGCCATTCTGCACCGCTTACTGCAGCAGTTTAATTGGTCGGTGCTGTCGCACTTGAAGTAGTGGGCTGCGAAACACCGTTGGTGCATGTGGAAGCGCACTACTCAGACAACGAGCCGTCACACGCTAACACCAAGCGAAAGTGTAGAGTGACACATAACTGCGTCTAGGGCGACTCCCCGATGCTAGCGCGGGCAGCGTTTGTTGCTGCTATCGAGACGCTTTCACCATGACCTCCGAGATTGCGCGCCGGCACGCAAACTCGGACGCCATGATATCGGTGCTAGTGTCGTGCCACATTACTTCTCTTCATCGCTCACAGACGGCGGCACCGCCCGCCGCCGCCAACGGAGAGCACCGAGCGAGAGAGATTGCGTGGGAGATATCAGGCGCGTTGGTAGAATGTTCTCCGTTTGCTTCTTTAGCTCAGTCGGTAGAGCATCGGGCGCTTACCGTCGCGGGCGATGAAGTCAGAGGTTCGATTCCCGGCGGGGTAACATTTTCATAATAATTTTTCTTTCTCATTTAGTAGCGTTAATTATATCAACGTCATATCCGTAACGGATATGCTTGGTGGACCCTCGGCATAAAACACTTTCGTGTTAAAATTTCGGGGGGGGGGGGGGGGCACGTGCCCGGTTTGCCACCCCCGGCTACGCCACTGTGCAGGACGTTTTTTAAATGCGAATGCATTTCATAGTCGGGCTATGTCAGGCATCCGGCGTTGGCGTTGTGCGGCGTTGGCGTTGTCCGCGGAGGAGGAGGAGGAGGATAGGTTGAGGAGGTGTGCGCGCCGGCAGGTGTTAGATGTGAAGCATCTTATGGCGAAGCTTAATCCGGTGGTGGTGGTGTACGGCGTGACCGCCCTTACTGCGCATGCGCAAACCCTTTAAAAAAAATAAAAATAAAAAACCTCCTCTCTCCCTCTCTCTCCCCTAGGCATCCCTCCCCGCGGCAACCACACCCTCACTGCGCATGCGCCTCCCCTCCTCTCTCCCCCTACTACGCTCCCCCTCTCTCCTCTAGGCATCCCTGCCCGCGCCGTCCACACTCCCACTGCGCATGCGCGTCCCACCTCTCTTCCCCTCTCCTACGCTCCCCCCTCTCTTCTCTAGGCATCTCTGCCCGCAGCGTCCACACTCCCACTGCGCATGCGCGCCCCCCCTCTCTCTCCCCTACGTTCCCCCCCCTCTCCCTCTCTCGCCTCGCGACGCCGACACAGGCAGCGTCTGCTAGCGAGTTTCTTGGTTGAAAAAACCGACTGCTCGCGCTGCACAACCGTTCACTGGCCACCCCGTATATATGGCAATGAATCTTGACCTCCAAGGTGGTGCCGGTGGGGAGATTTCTCCTGTGCGTTGTTGAACAATAAAAAATTCGCAGCGTGCGCGTTAACTAAAAGCGGTCTGCGGCGGAGCTCGGCGGAGCTATATATGAAAAAAAAAATTAAAAAATAAATAAATAAATTAAAAAAAAACAAGAAAAAGCAAAAAAAAAAAGGCGCTGCGCCGTGCTCCCGACCGGGCTGCAGAAATTAGGCGCCTTTTCCTTCTTCGAATCACAACCACCATATATAAATGGAGTGAAGCGCGCGCGAAATGCATTCGCATTTCCTCACGATTCCCTTCGGGGAGGTGGGGGGCTTTTTTACAAATCTCACAGCGTACGACGAAGATGGTTTTTGACAGCGAGGACGGTATTTAACAAATGTAACAGCGTACGTACTTCACTGGTTTGCTTCCGCGGCCTGCTCAGCACGCACTGCATACATTGTGAAATTGCATGGGCAACGCTTTCTTGATGTTCGAATAAAAGCAGCGAAGATTGAACGTTCAGGCCAGAAAAAAAACGCGAAACACGCTCTCCGGGGGACTGAGTTTCGGAAGTTTAGCGTTTGTTCTGTGTAGCGTCTGCTGGCTTGGCAGTTCAGGGAGGTCGCTTCGTTCCGTTTGCGATAGATAGCGCGACTGGCTTGCAAATATTAAAGCAAATATGGCGCGTCGCATGGAGTTCACTGTTTTCTAGTCTATACTTCGTACAAGTACCGCCATGTGCTCTCCTCTCCGCCACCCCCCTCTCCTATGCGTCTCGGTTTTCCTCCTTTTCTTTTTTTTTGCTCTCGACAGCTGCGCCCCCTCGATCACGCCACGAGAACGCTTGAAACTTGCGCGTTGCCGTGTGCGCGTTGCCGGTTGCGCGGTTGCGCGTTGCCGTTGCCGTGTGCCGTGCATCGCATGCGGCTGTGTCTTCATTTCACTCTTCATTTCTGGGTTGATTTTTTTCAATTGGTGTGGCTGTGCGCACCATCTGATTTCCGCAATGAAATATCGCGGCTGAAGAGCTGCTGCAAGCCATACACAATTTGTAGCGCATTGCACGTCGTTTACTCTTCCTTTCGGAGCGTAGTGTTTCCTTGCGTATCTCTGTCCGCCACGGTGGTGTGTCGGTTAGGGGTGCTCGTCTGCTGACCCGAAAGTCGCGGGTTCGATCCCGGCCGCGGCGGTCGCATTTAGATGGAGGCGCGAAATGGTAGAGGCCCGTGTACTGTGCGCTGTCAGTGCACATTAAAGAACACCAGATAGTCTAAATTTCCGGAGCCCTCCACTACGGCGTCTCTCAGAATCATATCGTATGGTTTTGGGACGTTAAACCCCAGATATTATTATTATCCTTGTGTACCTGGCGCAGATATATTTAACTAGGCTTATTTATACAAGGTCGAAATGAATTTCTGTAATCACGGCGTGATATTTGTTGCATCGAGAAGAAAGATTTAAATGGCGGTTATAGTGTCAAGCCACGCCACTTGGGAAGGAATATTTCCCATGCACATAAACTATCTCGATGGTCTACAACTGCAGCAATGCCAACAATGACCATGAAGATCCTCGCTCAAAACTTCATGATGTTTCACATGTTACCTCTCATCTGCCTGACGTGTGCGCGCGCAGTACGCTCTTTCGGCATGTGTCGCCTGTGCGGCGCAGTTTGCACTCATTGTAGTGATGCATGCGTGCCTCCATGGGCGTTGCCGATTAGGTGATGCAGATTGTTCTTACACACGGAAACTGTTCCTTACTGGACGGCCTAACTGGTGCGTTCTGAAAGTGCAGAGCGGAGAGTCGACGAACGCAGTCGTGCCACTACTTCTTTCGAAGTTGTCTGCGTTCGCTCTCGGAGAGGGAGTAGCCCATTTCTAGCGATGTATTCTCTGCACACACTCCACAGCGTGACCTCGATGCAATGAAAAATTCCGGCACATCGTCATAACCATTGCAATACAGTCCAACCCCGTTATAACGATACCGGTTTTAACAATATATCGGTTATAACAATGAGAAGCTGCTGCATCATCAACTTTTGTATGTTTTCTATGGTGAAATAACCCGCTTACAGCAATGAACGCATGCCGTTTTATATATTATTACAATAAATTATGTCTGTTGGGTGTCCATGCCGAAAGGTAATGGAGCGCGAAATCGCAGAAAAGAAAAAGCCGACGGATCCCAAGCACTGTGGGAATCGATGTAATGCGAAGCAGCCACCAAGGAGCTAATCGTGCTGGACAAAACATGCATGTCATGACTTACATGTTAGGACCACGACCTACTGTACTCCTGACCTGCCCAGCGAGCGGAGCGCCAGCACGCCCATGCTAGCGCAGGTGCCTGCCGCTATGACCCCTGTGGCGCTGCAACTTACCCCACCGAGCACCGGCTGGTGGCGGCCGCAACATGCGCCACCGCGCTTCTCTTGTCGTCTGCTCGCGTGAAGCCGGGAGAAAAGCAGCGATGTTTACGCGTGTTTTTAAATAAACTTAGAAGTGATAATGATCTTTTCCTACCGTCTGCTCGTGCCGAGCCGTGACAGAACAGGTAGGTGCAGTTTTGTACACCAGCGAGGCAAGATTTCTTGGTGAAAATGAACCATCACGATGGTGGTTTGCTGCGTGCCTTTCTGCGAATCGAGGCAAGGGAAGACTCCTCATGTGACTTTTCATGAGTTCCCACAAACGAAGGTCCGTGAAAAATGGTTCAAGGTGATTTCTAGAAACGGTAAGTCTACTCAATTACGCGTTGTCCCGCGTGCTGAAAATGTAAACATGTACGTGTTATAAAGGACTACGTGTGTCTAAAAGAGTTAATTACTGGGCTGGTTGGTGGTGCATAACTGGCTGAGACATATATTAGCGCAAAATGAAACCAACAACCTGATGAAAGAAGCCGCGGCCGCTGTCAAATGTCAAGGTCCTCGCCCTTTCTTGCCCGCCAGCTTAGTACGCCAACGGTTACAAGCCTACCGTTGTACATACACACATGGAGGAAGGAATACTTCCTCCATGCATACACATATACCTGGTATCGTCAGTTGAATAAAATTTGGAGGTCGGCACTTTTTACATTCTGTCTGTGTCGTCATCCTTTCTAGTTTTGCACGCTGTTAGATGTGTTTATATCTCATTTGCGGTTCTATTTGAAAATTAATGCACTGAAATATCAACTAAAATGCAATACAAGATTCTCAAAGTCACATTCAATAAAACGATTCAAGATACGCGCCACATTTAAACACGATGCGTGATGAAACTGTGCTCGAACCGGCGACAACGCATGCATCGCCATGCATTCACCGGCGTTGAGCTGGGGTAACTCGAGCGCCCCCTTAGCGGTGAAGTCCGGAACGAGAGCCGGAGCAGGCAGCTTCGTAGAACGCCGCTAGCTGGGCAGGTCAGGAGTGGAGTAGGTCGTGGTTAGGACCTCTCATTTATGTTCGTCATACAGTCACGTAGCGCGATACCAATTTTCGTGTATATCAAGCTAGCGAACTGGACGCAAGCGCACTATGAGCGTGGCCTGTTAATGGCATTGTATGTGACATGCATGCCAAGATTTTCACGTTACCGCCTGTCACTTATGTTCGTTATACAGTAACATCCCGCAATACCAATTTTGGTGTATATCACGCTAGCGAAACGGCCGCGAGCGAGCCATGAGCGCGGCATGCAAGTCATGTTGCACATGGCATATCATGATTTTCATATTACCACCTGTCATTTATGCTGGTCATGCACAAATGTCTCATCGTACCAATTTTTGGGTATATCAAGTTAAGAAAACGGCCTTAGGCTACTTTTCATGACTAGTTAGTCATGATTTTCATGATATGACCAGTCATTCATGTTCGTCATACTGTCATGTTACGCCATACCAATTTTGGTATAAATCCCATTAACGATACGGCCAGGAGAGCTCAATGTGGTAGGCGGCTAGATAGATAGATAGCTAGATACGCTCAAACTCGCCGAAGTTCGCTAAGAAATGCTTCGCATTTAAAAAAGAAACAACTTGGACCATCTCCCCGAAGGGAACCCTGATGGGATGCGAAGCAGCAGTGGTGCGCACGGCGTTGACCCGGTTGAAACGGGCGTCATCGCAGATAAACGAGCCGAAAGAGTGTTTCCACTCGACGTGCGGTAGAGCGTTGCGGGCGGTGGAGAGGGTGAAGCGAGAGAGAAGTGACACGTTCAGAGGTGTTGCGAGTGGGCGGAGCAGCCGGCAGCTGCGGGCGATGCCGCGAGCATGCTGCGGGTGAAGGAGAGAGTGACGTCAGCGCGCACCTGGGAGGGAAGCGTTCGAGGGGAGTGTGACCTACTTGGCAACGCTCCAACACCTACGGCGAGGGGAAAGCGTTGCGGCGCATTCGTGCGGACTTACGTAACGTACGGCGTTACACACGTGAGTCAAATAGCTGCTTCGCATCTAAAAACGAGAAATTCAAGCTACTGAACGCCCGCCCACAACCCCAATGTCCCTTAGCGCGCCTTCAAATTTACACTATACTTCACCGCACGGCATTGTAGCATTGCGATAAAGCTGACTTTCAAAATGCGCTATGGTGTGCGAGCGGCGGTATGCAGTTTCGGACATAAAATTTGAGTAAAAAGTTCAGACTTCGAAGTGTTTTAGCGTCTAAAACTTCAGATGTTGTCGTACATTCGCTCTATGAGGCTTGTGCCGCTCCCGTGAAAGCGTCCGAAATTTGAAGCATGTCCGAAAAATCGGCAGTTTTGTTATCCTTATCACTGGTGTCTGTTGACATATCTCATCCGATATTTTAGTTTTCTCACAGCGCCTTGCCATCCTTCTATCTTGCTTTTTTTTTTGTCGTGCAACCAGTTTATAGCAATTCTCAGTTATAACAATAGAATTTCGCGGAACTTGAGTATTGTTATGAGTTGGTTCGACTGTAGAGCTTTTTTTGTTTTTTACAAGTGTCAATTGTTCATTTCAAAAGCAGCATGCGCGGCCTGCATGCTGTTGAAGAAACGAGTTGAGCTTGCGAACAGCCACGATAATCTTGAAATTTGAAACGTTACCCACTTTTTAAGAGAAATCCTCTTACATGGAAAACAGTTATGAAGCAAATGGCTAAAAGCATTCTTCTGCTATTTCAGGACAGAGCACCTATTTCAGGACAGAGCACCATCCAGAATGTTATAACAGGACTTCTTCATTCGGTGCATGACGCTTAAACGAAGTTATTTGAGTATCTGTTTTGTGCCAATAGTATGAGGCAAAAAAAATAACTTAAAAAAATTCTCTACTAAAGCCGAAAAGATACACCCACTAGTTCTTAGAAGTGTCGCGTTTCAAACACGCATCTTCAGTGGCTGCACCTTGATTAAAGATCCCGCTGAACGAGCATATCATTCTGAAACAGGTTTTTCATTTCCATACTTTTACGCAATGCGAGATATTTTGCAAAAGTACAGCCCAACTGATATCTGGCATTTGTGGATATTTTACTCCAGAAATGAAGCACATTGTGGGCGCAGGGCTATTTGATATTCTTAATATGACCTCACAAAACAGAAACGACAAAGAAAAAGACAGTGAAAAAAATGACACAATATGCATAAACATGGATTAACAATGAATATGCGCAGAGTTATAAAATGCGGTGGGCGGACATTATTTTGCAGTAAGAACTTCGTAAAATGACAGACAATAAAATAGTGGTGACCTGCACTGCAGATTTGTGATTTATAGAGCGAAAGCATCACACAGTAATTGCATGGAGAGCCAACGCGTATGTTGCCATGTTCTCTCCATACAGCACAAAATGTTGATTGTAAGCACAGGCACGTGAAAACTTAGTGCTAGACACTGCTATATAACAAGGGTTAACTTTGGTGATGGAGGCGGAAATGCGACGACCTTCATTCTCTTTTGCGCGCGGAATGGCAAAAAGTTGGTCAACCGTGACAGGGGCAACCGTGACACCCTTGGGTGTCATGGTTGTGGCAGCAAACACGCAGCAACTCGGCATCGCGACAAAACGAGCCAGACGCACGTGTGTACTTCGTACGCCCTGCACTTTGCATGCGGCGAACACACAGCACAGTGGCACTTTGGAACTTCCAACATGGCGCCGAGAGCCGGAGGGAAAAAAAAGGGGGGCGCGCGCTACCACGTGACCACAGCCGTCCTATCGGAGGTGTGGAGAGAAGGAACCGGCGAAGATCAAGAGAAAGCTGTACTTTTCCGAAGGTACCGGGGCTTTAGCCCTGATGCCAGCGTCCGTTCGAATGTTGGCATCGAGCCGTTGTACCGTAGTGTTGAGCGTTCTCTGTCGGTGCTCGTTAGTGTCATAACGCAGTACTTCTCCGCTCGTAGGCGGCGGCACCACCCCGACAAACCAAGAGCGCACGAACAGAGAAAAGCAGTGTGAGATATATAAGGCGCGTCCGGTGTACTCTTCCCATAGGCGCCGTTGACGTAGGTGGTTAAGCGCCCGGCATGTGTCGCAGCGGATCGAGAAGTCGTGGGTTCGACTCCCGGGTCTCCCGAAATTGCGGAACTTTTCTTTTGGTTTATTTCTTTGTATTCTGTTCATGTAAATATTAAGAAAGTCTCTAAAAACTTAATTAGCGCGCAAACACACGACACACCCACGCACACACACACCCAGGCATCAAACACGCACAGCGCTCACTTAAAACTGATTTATTCATAGCACGAGGCTTGAATATATACATGTGAATATATACATGTGCACATGCGCACATGCGCGTGGCACATGTGCGTGGGGCACATGCGCATGCAAATTGTGGCACATGCAGCACATGTGCGTGCGTGGGTGTGTGTGTGTGCGTGAGTGTGTCGTGTGTTTGCGCTCTAATTAAGTTTTTAGAAATGATCTACCAACTAGCGCAACAAGTTCTTTTACAATTAAGAACGTCATATCCGTGACGGAAGTACGTCAGTGAAGTCTTTGTGGATCCCGGCATAAAATATTTTCGTGTTAAAAGAGCGGCTGTTGGACCCAGGTTACCCCGCTCACGCGCGGCTTTCAGGAGTGGAGAAGGCCTTAAAAAAGCTAAACGAACCGCCAAGCACTGGCATACACAATCAAGACAGGCGGAACAAAGTAATATGCGTGGGTATCAGACAGCTTAATGAAAGTGGCCAGCAAGATGCAAGTAGATGCAGATTTTTCCACTCAACAAAAATTAATAAGATTTTCTAAGGCTACCGGCACATTTCGCAACAAACGCCGAGGATGCGCGAAGAAGCACCGGTCGCCTTTTGTTGCCTGTGCGCATAGTGTTCTTTATCTTTTCGCATTCTTGAGCGGTAAGGTGTACATAGCGCAAACAGGCAGATGCCTGAATAACAACCTAAGGGAACACAAGCAGAAGTCAAGCTGTTACCGCGACAGGCATGCGCCAGTGCATTGCAAAGACTGTGGTTGGCTACCTCTGTTTAATGAAGGTGTAGTTTTCATATGAACTTTAATAAGGATATACGAGATATAGCAGAGCCCAGTCTGATTGCAACATAAGGTGTCAACTGTGTCAGCGCCCCCTCTATCACTCTGAGCTCAAAGAAAATCGCTGATCTGGATGACGCTGGTATCCACTTTTAATGCAGCTTTTGCTGAAGTACAACACGTTTCAGAAATAAAAAAGTAAATTTAAGGATACTTTGTACATTCCAAAGTGTGTTCGGCGAAAGCTTGTGGCCATTCGACTGACTATGGCATGTCTTTTTGACACGAAAGTGTTTTATGCCGGGGTCCACCAAGATTTGAGTGACGTATTTCCGTCACAGAAATGACTCCGAAAAAAGATACATGATCAGAACACAAAGAAAAAAGTGCCGTCAACGGGAGTCGAACCGACGACCTTTTGGTCCGCGACAAGAGATGACGGGCACGCTTTCTACTGTGTCATGGACACCTACTCTGCAAGCTTTAAAAACAAGCGTTTTATATCTACGACGGTCCTCTCACACTGTTCTTGTTAAAGTGAAGTAATGCATTATGACCTTGAAATGCACGATTACTTCCTTCAAAACGTTGTTTCTACGCATCTGTCCCATTCCGCGCGTTTCGAATAGGAAAAGTGCAATTTTGTCGACGCCTTAACACACTGCTGGTGGCGACCTTACCCCTAGCATCGTTCTCGCTCACAGCATCCCTCCATACAAAAAGAGCTCTGCGACGCGCGAGTGCTTCGCGCGGCCGAAACTCCCAGTTCCTAGCTCGCCCCGCGAAAAATCGCAGCCTAAGACAAGACGCGCGTTGCGTTTCCCTCTGGTCGGGCAGTGGTGTTCAATAACTCTAACATGCCGCGAGTGGGCACCTTAGCCCAAGTTCGGCGTCCAATCAGTGACATTCTTCTGGCTCTCACACCGCTTTCTATCGTTCCGCTCTCACCACACAGCTACCACAAGCATCTATGACAAGAAGGGTTTGTTTAATCATTGATCATGGACGTTAGTCGTCGGGATACAGATGCACCACTGAGCGTCAACGTGGATGCATCCACGTTGAGCGGCTCTATAACTGTCAAATACCTATAGACATTGTACAAGCTCTCTCATATCAATGTACAGTAAACATTCCACTACGTCTCTAAGGACATGTTGCACTTTCGTGTTATACCGGTTCCTATGACGGAGGTATCAACCATGTTTTTTTCTTACACGATGAGTGGGATGGCACACAAACGGAATGTGTGCGTGTTTTCTTTTTTAATTCTTTACCACAAATTGCAGCGAGACGCGAGACTAACCTGCCTCCGTTCGCCTGCGTTCGTATTTTCTCGCGTTTTGCGCATCGTGCAAACGCCATCCGCGTTCCAGCGCTTGAATTGAGAGACACTTTGTAAATTCCAAAGTGTGTTCCGCGAACGCCTGTGTCCATTGAGACGGAGTCGGTCAGAATGGACCGTGATGCGCGCTTCTCCCTCCTTGCATAATTGGAAAAGCTGGGCTCAGCGACGCTACGCAAGCAAAGCGCGAGCGCTGTAGAGTCCGACGCGACCGGCGTCCCTTTGCGTACCCCGGCGGCCACCTGGCACCGTGCCATGGCTCGGACAAAGGGAAGGATGGACGGACGGAGGAACGGACGGACGGACATGGACACGGACGAACCCAGAAGGACGGACGGATGGTCGTACACGGACGGACGGATGGACGGACGGACCGATGGACGGACGGACGGACGTGAACATGAGACATTAAAGGCTTTCGCCTTAAAACTGAGTTGTGAGTAGCGCACGTCCTGTCGTCTCCCTTGGTACCTGTGCTTTATGCGCTATGTCTGCATTGAACATATAAGGTGCTTCGATGTCTGGGCGCTCTAGACTACGAGGTTATCCTGGACGGCATTACGAACTCTGAGCGGGGGCGCGCGCGACCCGAATTCGTCCATGTTGTGCGCCTTAAGCCCTTTTACGCGCGTTAGCCAACCTCAGGACTGTACGTTTTGCTTTATTCTTGTACCGTTTTTGTGTATGCACTTTTTTTCTCTTCCAAGTTCTGTTACAAGCATCGGGACGATGCACTTTCAGATGGGGGGCAATGCAACGCACGCTTCTTTTGCTATATTTATGTAACCGGCCTGTACACGTATAACCACTGGCTTGCGTAAACCGCGCCCAAATGTTTCCAGATTATTTTAAAACGTTCTGACAGTCTTGAGCTTGAAACAAACAGTTGGTTTCATGCAGTAACTCACGCGGCCACCAGCGACAAGGCTCGAATGTTCGGTCCAGCATGTGTAAATGCCGATGTGCCTTTCCGCACACTACATTACCAACGGCCGACTCTCTGTTCGCCGCTATCAGTGTGCAGAGTGTATTTCTTGTAGTTTGATGTTCGTATACCGGACACAGGTTCACCCAAATAAAAATTAACATCTTTAATAGTCCGACTGCCGTCTTCTCTGCCGTCACAACCACGTGACAATATGGAGAGAATGGAATATTCTCTAAAGGACAGACAAGCCCTAAAACCGGTGAAAGTAAAACTGGACACAGGCAAGTACCAGGAGTAGCCTATAAGAGAAAAGGATGGCAATGTCACTACCAATATGGGCAAGAATCCCGCATGCAGGTGGAAGGTAAGAAAGGGAAACTGACAACCATTCGTAAGAAAGTCACAAGGACAAAGACAAGAAAGTCACAAGGAGTATTCCGTGTCCGTGCGCTTCGTGTTGTCGATAAATTCGCCCACGCGCTGCCAATGGCTAGTGTTTCGTTGGTGTTATTGTACACTTATATTTATGTACGTATTCACTGTGTAGCCCCCCTTACACATTGTCCAACGAGGAATCTATCTGGAACTGACAAACGAATACCTGCTCATGTTGTAGTATAAAATCTCTCAGGTTCCCTTATGCAGGCGCCTAAGACTATTGGAAGCCGAGAGCCAATTTCTTTTACTTCTCAGTGGATGTGTTCATCCTCCCCCCGCCCCCACTCCGAAAGCTTTCTGCACCTGAAGCAATTTCGTGCTGCCTCCATGATCGACCCAACTTTAAACAAGCGACAGTGTCACGCGATGACCTCATCACGTGACGACACAGTGGCATCATTATAACGTTACAATTTTGGCGACATGTGACGTCATCTCGTGATTTCTTGCATCACTGGTGTTGACGCCGATGCCGCGCGACGCGTATAGTCAATTTTCGCGTTTTATGCGGCACCTAAGGCTTTCGACTTAAAAAAAAATTATGAACGTGTAACACCATGCCGCTGACTCGCGTCATCAACTGCATTGAAGACTACAACGCCTGTTCTTTAAAAAATTTCACCGCAAACATTCTGTCTTTTTCTCTGCTTCGTAAATATCGGTCGGCTTACCTCCAAACACGACTAGAATCACGATGGTCCCGATAATCACAATGAAGCAGACGACAATGACGAGTGCTGTCAGCAGTACGGGTTTCAGGGGGTGCAGCCATCGCTTAAGAAAAGCAGTCCTGGCCTCCTCCGTCTCTCGCCAGTGGAGCCGAAAAGTGTGAAACGTGGCCATGACATCGGTCTTCATAAGGACCACCAGTATAGGGAAAGACCCCATTGCTCCGATAAATGCGGGCAATCGCAACACGACCACAGGCAGCAGCAGGTACCACGCCCCTCACTGTGCCTTCGAGGAATCCTCCGAGCAAGCAGCCTTGTGTAAGTTATATAATTCGGAGGGTTATAACCAAAAAAAAAATAAATAAAACTAAAGTTCCACAGAAAAAAGCATGGTCCACCAGCCCTTCAACTCTGTCAGATAGCCGTGCAAGCCGGTGCTCCATTGCACCCTAAGTATTCTGTCTATGCCAATGGAAACGCTAGGCATATTGTAAAATAAAAAATCGGGGGGACCCTTAATCTTCACCTTTAAGAGTTGAACGCGATAGCGATATCCTTTCCCGAGTGCCTACTTCAACCATTTAGTGCATACTTGCTATGCACCACTACGTGGTGTTAAGGGTATACGCGCAGTAAGGTGTGTGCCGTTTTAATGGGTGGCCGGCTTTGAACTACAAAATCTTTATGATAGTCACATATTCTGTCGCCCGATGGCAATGTACGCTTGTAGCACGCAATATTCCTGGGATATTACATGTTATATTGCGACGCCTATATAAAGGACGCTTGCGTTTGCGAAGCATGAAACTTATTTTCACTGCCTTTCCAAGCAGAGGAAGTTATTTTCGCTGTAATTCCAAGCAGAGGCGTGGCTGTGTTGTAGAATACCTGCATGCCACGCAGACCCGGAAATATTTATTACGTATTTTATTTGAATCTTTTACAATTTTTCGGTCACGGAGAAGATGATGATTTTTCGCTCACAACCAACGACGCCGACGCCGGAATTTCTGCGAAACGGGCTCTTTAACGCTATCGCGTAAATATTCCCCATTTCTAACGTAAAAGAAAACAAGCGGCCCAAACTCCCTTCATCCCGTAGTTATGCTGGTGCGATGTTTTTGTAAAAACTATGTTTCCCATCGTAGTCCACGATCAAGTATTGCAGTTTCTATAACATTGCGCTCAGTGCTTGTATAACACTACCGACGCTAGTTACATGATTAGTGCATAAGCACCCGTAGGGCTTGCGTGTCTTCGTTGTATATACGTTCCTTTGTCGATTTCAGGGCAGATATGGCTACCTGTCTGGTTGTCTAGGTGCCTAGACATGGCTAAGGAGCGTAATCGAGCAGCGCTTGTCCATTCAAAATATCACTGTACCAACTATCTCGGACCCAGCATCTGATTCAGACATGGCAACACATCTGAAACGTGATTACGTTGAGACGCAAGTGAAGTGTGCTCTAATTCATTGAATAAGCGGGCCCAAGCCTCTGGTATGGCAGACATCCTTCAGCCGTGTAGAGGTCACTTCGGGAATCTGACCTTTTCACTCTGGGCCGGTACACGTAGAAAGCAACCGCAGCGGAAGTTAATTGCGCGAAAAAAGGACGGTACGTGCAAACCAGAAGAAACACAGAAAACAATATGGACATCGTATCGCTCGGTAATTATTCAGTGTTCCGCACTAGCTTTCCGCGATTGGGCGAAATTATTTCGGCCATGCCCTGGGCGCTTTTCTGTCAAGCTATGCAAAAAAAAAACCTACGAAAGCGCGTAATAGCCTTTATGACTGTATGTGCACAGTTAGGTTGAACATGTGCGGATAGATTATTCTCACGCTGAATCTTCCTCTGCATAATAACAGCAGTGTGGGTGAGCAGACATATGCTTAAATGAGTGAGCGCCTGTGTGTGTACACGTGTGTGCCTGTTTTAGTCCATGTTTTGTGTGCGCTTTTAGCACTCTTCAATATGGAAGAGGGTTTTCTTATGCGCTTCAGAAAATGTGGCTGGTTCCCACCAGACTTGTACACGTTACAGAAAATAAGTAACCAGTTGAGTTTACAATTACTTCCTTTAAAATTTAATTAATAACAGTGGTCAATTACAGCACCAGAAAAGGTAACTGAGCAATTACAGAAATGTCATCGATTAATTCTGGGTTACTTTCATTCAATATTTTATTGCTGCAACTATATAACACAGGTTTACTCAAACTACAACGAAGTACTGTGGTTTGCACGGTAGAGAGAAGGTTGGAGGCTTGCATGAAGGCTGAGAGGTTTACAGTGGGTTCTGTGAATAGCGTCACACGTTGTTAACTTTAAACATGCGGTGTTTTTCAAATTTGGCGCTGCTGATTCTTTCACGTTTTCTCGATAGGAGGTCTGCTGATACAATGAACACTCTCTCAATGCATGCGCTAAAGGCAATGGCGGTATTATAACGTAGTAAACCTTGCACACCAGCAAGTAGTTGCGCAGTGCTTCGATGCTAATGTCCATGTCCTTTATGAAGCATCGCGCTTCGCCGTTGCTGGCGCTTCGGTGAGCCGTTGCAGGTAAGCCCAAAGAAAAGGATGAAAAACATGTTCTGTAGGGATCCCCCCGTATGACATTACAGGGGGTGCCTACAAAACGGTCACACATTTTTTGGTACGAGAACTGCCGTAGAAGACAGGTTACAACTTGATTTTGGAAGAAAAAAATATTTGTAGCGGTAATCAATAACAAGAAAATGTAATGGGACTAACTAGAATGTTACAGTTCCGAACAAGTAAGTAATTATGTTGCAACATTACAAGAGAATGTTAGTGCTTACAAGTATTTGATTACTTTTAACACGTTACGCACAACTCTGGTTCCAACAACTGCTTCTGTTGGCGGGGTCGTAAGTTTAACCTCAGGAAGAACGGAACGAAAACAGGACCAATAGATTTACGTTATCCTTCCCCACTTAGACTACTATGATTCCGAGCCCATATTATGGTCATTCTGTCATGGGAGTTCCGAACTGAAATCGTGATGACATGAAGGGATTGCAGGTCGGGTAGCTCTGTTTTTGGAGGAGGGCACGGATCCCTCAAGTACAGGGTAGTGGAGACCGATCGCTCTCTATTCAACACTGACTATCCTTCTTGACTTACAGTGGACACTTAAATGATCAAAATGTCGTTATTTTTGCAAAAATGTGTCCTACACGGGCAACAATAACTTCCAACGAGCCGTTCCAGAATCAGTTAACGAGGAACTGGGGATTTACAGTGTTAATGCCACAGCTCGGAATAAACGACTTAGCTGGAAGTTCGGCTATGATTTCTATTGTGAGAACAGGGTGAGGATCAAAAACAAAACTCACCGCCAGACCCGTGACCACCCCGTAAATCCCAGCAAAGCAACCGGCCACTAGGATCACAGCGTTGGTCCCCAGCAGACCGAACAACAGAACATTCAGCTCCACTTTCTTCACTACGCTCGCCTTGGCCGCCAACAGAGAGAGAAATTGCGTGGCGTAGGAAAATGCGGCAGGGCACAGTACCGCCATTGTGAAGTTCCCGATAAAGGTCAGTATAGCTTGTAGACGCTCACATTCCTCCAGTGACGCCAGTGGTGCGAGCAGACGCAATACCTGCTTGCAAGAAGGCAGACAATGATGAGGAAAATAGATATAGGCAACTGAAACTTTGGATTCATAGTGAATAAAGACAGTATTGCTGTTATTAGAGCGGGCACCCAATGTTACCTAACATTATCCATCATTTAGTCACAGGGAACATTAGCTAGCGCTAACCAGTGCTTGTAGTGAGAAAGTAAATATTATAGCTCACGTGTATTAGCAAAACAATCTGCTACACACTGTGCCGTCATCGTGGTCGGCCTATACATTAAATCCGAAGCATTTCTTAGCGAACTTCGGTGACCTTTAGTGTATCTATCTATCTATCTATCTATCTATCTATCTATCTATCTATCTATCTATCTATCTATCTATCTATCTATCAGCCTACGACTTTCTGCTCTCCTGGCCGTATAGTTAATTGGATTTGTACCAAAACTGGTATGGCATAATATGACTATGATGAACATGAATAACTGGTCATATCATGAAAATCATGAATAACTTGCCATGAACGGCTTGGTTTACACGCCATGGCCCTCATGCCCCTGCGGCTGTTTCCTTAACTTGTTATGTCCAAAAATTGGTATGTTCAGACATTTCCGCATGAACAACATAAATGACAAGTGGTAATATAGAAATCATGGCATGTCATGTGCAACATGACTTGCATGCCACGCTCATGGCACGCTCATGGCCATCTCGCTAGCTTGATACACACCAAGTTTGGTATGGCGTGATTTGACTGTATGACGAACATAAATGACAAGTGGTAATATGGAAATCATTACATGACATGTGCAACACGACTTGCGTGCCAGGCTCATGGCACGCTTGCGGCCATTTCGGTAGTTTGATATGCACCAAACTTGGTATTGCGTGACATTACTGTATGACGAACATAAATGGCAGGTCCTAACATGTAAATTATGACATGCATGTTATAAAGCATGATTTGCTCCTTGCTGGCTGCTTCGCATTACATCGATACATCAATTCCCACAATGGGTGGGATCTGCCGGTTTTTTGGTCAGAAAACATACATACTACCTGGTCGCGCTATGTGAGTGCGAGGTGCCAATTAAGGGACTGTCTTCCAAAAGTCGACGACAACTTAATCCTGAATTGTTATTCAATGACGAAAAGGTTGTTCTTATCACATCGGATACATAGCAAACATTAGCCAACTGTTAGCCGACATGTTCCAATGCCACTCCCGGACATCTGGACCATCCCTTTGGATCAGCCCGGGGATGCAAGCCCTCGAACAAGGAATGCCCCTGGAACCAGCGTTTCTACAAGGGAAATCTCTCTTTGTCATCACCTTGTGGAAAAGTTGCCTCCAGCGATATTTATTGTCGACTACTTCTCTTCAAACCTGCATTTTGCCCTGAACATTCGCCTTGTTTGTACATGGAGTGTGTTATAAAGTTGGATGGCCAGCAAAACCACCATCTGCCACTGCAACTGTAATGCATTCGCGTGAACTTGTCTATCAACTCACAGTATTCACGGAGATAGCGACGCCGAGGATGTATGGACGCATGTCATGCCGGATGTTCTTGCGAATGGGAACCTCGTTCCATGCCGAATGACACCACCGCAAGAACTCCTTCCCACCTTTCGCATCGCCATCTTGCTCCTCGAGCAGAAGTTCCTTCGCTGCGTCTCCGCCGTCTTGCAGGGAAGACCCACTTTTCATCGGCCGGAGACTGGACGGCCTGTCTCTCTCGGTCATCAGACGCGGCCATGACAGGTGGTTCCCGTCTCCCTTGTGGACTCCGGGACCTGGCGTCGCTTCGTTGCCCCTCCTGCGTGAGACCGGCGTTCTACGGCGGCTCCGTTTGCAGGCGGGGCTTTGCCAAGCTCAACGGCTGGGCCTGATGATGGTGATGATGAGGCCTTAACATTGCTCATACCCACTCAGGAGGATTGGCCAAGAATTCATTATATGAATTTGTTAGACATTTCAACTAATAAGTAATGATAAGAAGTAAAACGTACATAAAAATGGAAAGAGTGCAATAATTGTTTTAGGGGCGAAGCTCCTTAGGGCATGGGTTAGTCCCTCGTTGTGCGTCGTAGCCACCTCTAGTACTCGGAGTGCTCACTAGATGGCGATGGCGCTGCGGCGCTCGCTCGGAGTGCTCACTAGATGGCCATGGCGCGGCGGCGCTCGCTCCATTCCAATGCGTAGGAGACGGCTCCGCTGCGTGCTCTAGTGTGATAGGAGACCGCTGGATGGCGCGGCGACGCTAGAATCTCATTGGATGGAGGCGCATTGCTCTCACTGAATCGGAGACTGCTTGAGGCGCAGCGGCGCTCGCTCCACCCCCGATGCGGGAGACCGCTAGAGGGCCAAAGTTATAAAATGCGTTCGCTCTTGGCGCGCTTCCTCTTTCTCTCGGCAGTCAGCGCGCAATGAGCGACGAAGACAAGGCGGCGGAGCGGGAGCGCTCGGAAAGCGTGACGATGCGTGAAGCGTGATTTACATGATGATCGACTGGGCAAAATTTACGGAGGATTGACGGTTTACCGATGAACCTCCGGAGCTTCGCCCACTCATCACCATTCACTCCGTGAATATGCTGTGATTTTTTTACCCCTTCTGATCAGACGCTATAGTCCTTATCTTTATTCGAAATGAAATAGAAAGGACAAATTAAACAAAAATCTCTTTTTAATTGACTCATTACTGCTATAATAATGCTTATACAACTACGAATTTAGAGTCGCATTCGTTTTGCTTCATGAAGGTAACTACAAACCGAATCAAAAGCGTTTCTAGCTATGCCTGAAGCCCAGAGCTAAAGCACCAAAGGTAAGCACATGGTCAATTGTGAAGTTCAACCCCAGGTTAGCGAATGGGACAACAAGAAGTCCTTTCCTTAGTGATCGGTAACGGCCACATGACAAAAAATAGTGCTTTATTGATTCCATTTCTAAACAAAAGTGGCATAGGGGCGATTCCGCGTGCTCTTCTTCTTCCCTCCGGAACGGTGGTTCACACTGTACCGCAGATGTTTTTTACAGACTTCACCAATTCTTCGATACCGTAAACAATGTAACATTACAGCAAAAATTAAAATGCTATGGCATTCCCGATCTCGTGGTAAATTTAATTGAAAGGTACTTGACTCATCTACACCAGTATGTGTCAATAATGAAAAAAACTATCCACACTGGCAAACATAAGACATGGCATACCGCAGAGTTATATACTCAGCCCACTTCTTTTTAATATTTCTTATTAGCTACATTATAAGAGTAGACAGCTCAATAGAATATGTTAGTTATGTAGGTGATACAAACTTGTTTTTTTCTGGAACAATAATCGACAGTGTCATAGTATCGGCAAATGACACATTAGGCAGAGTGTACACCTCGACAATAAAAAAAAACTCCTTACGAACAAACTGATCTGAAACTAAAGCTGTTTTTTTTTCTTCTCGAGCCAAATCTACACCATGTCATATGCTTAATTCACCATCCTTAAGTACTGTTGAAATAGAATTCTAGCACTTTGCAAGGACATAAGGAGTTGTGTTTGACGAGGACATGTCTTTATTCCTTACGAATCACGTAAGGAATAAAGTTTGTAGAATGGTGGAAATCCTAAGAAAATGTCAGGGAATTTAGCCAGAACAAAAACTCATGGCATGTAGGGGAAGGTGGGGCAAAATGAGACAAAAATTTGAAAATAGTGAATTATTTTTATTTCACTCTTTACCCTTAAACGACAATGCAGAAACTTTCCTTGGGGTACAAGGTATGTGCTACATAAATATGACCATTTTGCCACTGTTAAAAAGTTTATTTTAAAAAGAAATAAAAAATGTACCAGATGTCTCATTTTGCCCCCAACCTGCGGGGGAAACGAGACAGTGTGAAAAAAAAACTTAGCCCTTCTGTTTTCCCAGTAGAAGCACTTGAAAGTAAACTCCGTGGGCCCTCACGCAGCCTTCATGACCCCAGTCCTTGCACCTCCACGCACTGAATCCAGACAGAATCCGGTGCTGTTTTGCTCCAAAACTCCTTGCAGGTCAAGCACCATCAATCTTTCTTTGTGATATTGTTGTATTTTGTTGAAAGCTTCCATTTCATTGGATTATTCAACGATTGGACGCTAGATATATTCTGACGCATCTTCTTCGCCTCCTTTTGCCGTTTTGGTGCAGAACTGCACGGGCGTTTCGTAGCTTTCAGCTTCGTCAGCCGGGCTTCGTGAGGCGATGAATTTAAAACTGTGCTAGATTCGAATTTTCTAGGACAAATTTGGTATTGAAGGAAAACTCGATGGGGAGACGTGTTTGTGAACGGCTTGACTTGGAGATTCTTCCAAATTTGCGTTCGCCTCTTGAGAGCATCCTTGGGAACGCGGAAAAATCTCAATGCAGCACGAATGGAGTGGGTGTCCTGAACAGCAGTCAGTGCTTTTTCACGTCGTTTTCCTCCCAGAAAGCTTTATATGATATTCTCTTGTGCGTCCGAACCTTCCTAAACACTAAAATATAATATATAATGAGTGTAAGCAAATGGTTCACTTAATGAGACGCTCTCTATGGCAATTCAATGCCTTTTTGTCGCGTTTTGCCCCCCTCACATGCCCAAGTTCAAAAAAAAATTCAGCTTTGGCCCTGCACATCAAGTGAACTGAAATTTTGATGGTATGTAGCTAGTAGTATATAGTAACAATATAAATACTTACGTTGTTGTACTGACGCCAGAGTAGCTTCATGCACGGATCCGAAAATTTGGCCGAACAGAATTTCGCCTCTTTTTGACGGGTCACGAACACACTGACACCAGCCGCGCAATTATTCCCACGCGAACGCTGTGAGCAATAATCAACTTTTGCACATAAAAAGCTGGACAACTACCAGCACCTCTCGCTGAAATATAGAAACAAAGAAAAGTGCTTTCTGTATTATCTATAGAGGTCGGCAAAGCCAAAATATCGCGTTTTGCCCCGTGTCTCATTTTCCCCGCCTTACCCTAATGCTCTGTATACTCCCCATTAGCACTACTCTATATGAGTTTGGAGTACTGGGAAGAAAAAATCACTCCATAACTTAATGATGTCTCAAAAAACGTGACGCGTCCCATTTCAGATATTCTATACAACGCAAATACGTCTGAATCATTTGCATGAATTAAGATTTTGAAATAAAATCGCCTATGAAAACTTTCTTAACAACATTTACACCAGCGCTGATTTATAACAGACTCCGCATTTGTAGAATAGCAAACTTATCTCTAACTCCATTTGCTCGTTCAACAAGACACACTGTTCACTGGCACACTCCCCGATAGTGTAAAAACTATGGATCACAGCTTACATAGATTGTCTGGGAAACGTAGTAAAGGGAATTCAAATTAACAGATGACACTTTAATTGTAATGCCTAGAAATTCAATTTTAGACATGGTGCCTAGGAATGTTTCACTTGCTGTTGTAAATGCGACATCTTGAGTGTTTTTATGTTTCCGAATTTGGCGTTGTGAGGTCAAGTTTTTGCGTACATTGTGACGGGTTAGAGGGGCTCTTGAAGGTGCAGGTAATGTAGTTTTTAGCTTGCAGAAGATGTGTATCCTAAAATTTTGGCTCATAATCACCCTAGAGTTGGCCAAGAATCGGGGTAGCTTAGCTAAATTATAAAAAAAATATCTAAAAGGGTGTACTTTATCATTTCGTTTCATATTTTTTAATGCCTGTCGCACGGCTAGTAGCATTGCAACAAAAAAAAAAAAACAGCGCAAGAGGCAGCGACGGAAGACAGCACTCGTGTGTGTGCCCTTCCGTCTCTGTTTTTTTTTTATTTTTTTGCGTTGTTTTTCTGTTACAATGCTTCGTTTATTAAAGAGATTTTTTAACCAGAATTTGTTTTTAAATAAAGAAGGAAGTCGGATCGATTCTTAGCGAATACTAATTAATTTCTTCACCAGGAATGATATCTTTTTTCTTCTCCTCCTTCTGCTTTGTTACAAATGCATCGATTATGGTGAAATAAACCAAATCTCAAGTAGGGCGATTATTTCATTAGGTCCTACATTTTTTACGTTGCTGCGCTGCTATAGCTAAATAATGCATGATTTGAATTGCAAGTTAACTAGAATGTAGTAGTGCTTACTGAATGACGAGGACGATGATGAGACCCGCCATGGTGGTCTAGGACCGCTGCCAGTTAGTAAGTCAGCCAGTTAGTTAGTTAGTTGGTTAGTTAGTTATTTAGTTAGTTATTCAGCCAGTCAATTAGTTAGTTAGCCAGCAAGCCAGTTAGTTAGTTAGCTAGCTAGCTAGCTAGCTAGTTAGTTAGTTAGTTAGTTAGTTAGTTAGTTAGTTAGTTAGTTAGTTAGTTAGTTAGTTAGTTAGTTAAGTTAGTTAGTTAGTTAGTTAGTTGTGTCTTATGTGTCCCCACAAACGACGAAGATGAACAACAACATGTGATGATGGTTATGTACAAG
>JALIZH010017684.1:0-93117 GCA_030522465.1 Rhipicephalus appendiculatus
CTCTCTTCACGGGCGCGTCGCCATCGCACCAACCAGTGGCTCGCTTCACAGAAAGACAACTGGAGGTCTGAAGGAAAACAAAGATAACGTCAGCAGTGTCACTCGGCGAATCCTTCGTTTTCAGCCTAATCCAGAGAACTACGTCAGACGAGGGATGCAGTGACGCCTGCAGCCTGCAAAACACGTCAGGCAATAACTATCTCAGGAGACGTGGTAAGAGAGGATCCCAGTAGACGCGTAAACACAGGCGCTCCTGTCTGGCTTCCGTGTTCTATTCACTTCTTAAGGTGTTTTCATTTCACTTTCTGTCTTATTTCTTTATAAGTCTACTCTTCTTTGTATCTTGCTTGAACAGGCTTGCTTGTTTTCTTATCCTTCACTTTTCCACCCATGTGACGTCTGCGAAAGCCGGACTCTCCTGTTATGCATGGCTATTTGATTCCCCGCTTTTCTGGATGCAGCGCTACTGCTCCCGCTTCCTAATCTCTATTTTTTTTCTGCCTGTTTTACTGCGCATTTTGTGTGCCAGGCTCCATCAGGTAGCCTGTCTCGAATTTTTTCTTTCTTTCACTGGCGGGCCAAAACACACCTGTTTCGCAACAGTAAATGCGTCATTCGCTTCATCTGTCAGTGGTTAAGCTGATGTCGTGTCATTTGACTTTTTTGCGTTTTTGATCCTTGTTGGAACTTATTTACAACAATTTTAATGATTCAAAGACCTATGCTTTGAAAGTGTGTGCACTAGATAGGGAGGACACACTTTGACGTATAAGAAAATCTTCCTCTTTTACATGACCCGAGTAATGAATGACGTGTGCGAGTGTTTGAAGTGCCGGCCATGGCAAGACCGATAAGAAGAAGAACACGAAGAGAGTTGCACGAGCGCTGTAAAAATAAAAATTAAAGAAGAAAAGCAAGGACCAATCGGAGAATCCCGCGGTATCCACACGAGAGAAGAAGCGAAGACGGGCCACGTTCGATTGTTCAAATTATCTACAAAATTTTAAACTACGAATTCTTGGTCAATCCCACATAGTGGGTATGTGCCATAACGTTAAAAGCACAAACAAACACACAAGCGAGGCCGTCGGGTTCCGGACCCGAGCCTTGGTGACCAGCTGACCCCGGAGCGACCTGACACGTGCTAGCTGCCATGGCAGCGCGTCTCTGACGTGTTGTTGCTTCGAGGCATCCTATGCTCGTGGGCACGCTCAGCTGTCGTACTTCGGCAGGTTACACAGAATGTACCCTCACAGATACAGCAACAAATGTCCGTGGTGCGAAGCAACACCGATATTGGAACACATTACATATCAGTGCACACAACGTCCGGAGGCTGCCATCTCGCCTCTGGTGAACAACACTCCCCTGAATTGGTCGTGGGAGGCGCGACTCGCGGAACTGGAAATGGGAAGCCAACTGGCGACCCTTGACCAGGCCCGGCGAGCCGCTGTGGCCAGTGGGGCCCTGGAAGAGGGGCACCACCCACCATAACCATTCAAAGCTTTAGTATGAATAAATGTTTCTTCTTCTTCTTCTTCGGGAACGAGCTATGGCGTGGGTGTCCGGCTGGAACGCGGCTACGGTGGCGGTGCCTCCTCTTGGACCAGCAGCCTTGGAAAGCTGTTCCGACCTATGGTGTGCGAGCTCTCTTCCGCTACCTGTCAACCGCTATGAAGCTCGATGAGACCAGCGCTCGTGCCTCGCTTCTGCGGTCTCTTTAGAAACTGCTTGTTTAAGAATGCGATTTCGTGCTTGAGGAGTGTATAGCCATGTTGAATTTCCGTCAGCGTTGTGTGGGCTCGCTTTGAGTGTGTGTATTAAATGTTGTGTGCAAACGGTCTCGTCATTTCATGGGTGTATGTGGCGACGACTGGGACACGCATCGATTAAGAGTCTCCGCGTTGCAAAAACATAACACTGCCGTCCGCAGCGACAGGACGCGCCCATTTGTACCACTTCAGTGAGGCTGAAGACTAGTCAGGAAAGATGAGCAAGCAGGTTCTTTTCGAGCGTCCTTCTTTGTGCTGCAGCGCGCCGCTGCAGCACAACGAAGGACGCTCGAAAAGAACGCACAGGTACATAGGACAAGCGTGAACCAACAACTTTCACAGTTGTCACGTCTTTGTGTTTGAGCAACGCGCTACAAGTGTCAACAATGCCGAAGCCGACGCTGTTTGATATTTCTTTTTCTTTTACACTGCCGCACGTGGAACGACCCCTCTGCGTCTCCTGCCATGCGGTGGCGTCGGACGCAAAGTGTGGCTGGGGTACCCTTTTTTTTCTTCTAAATCATGAGTGGGAGAAGGGAGCCACTTTTTAGTGCGCGTCTCAAAGGCAGTTTTCAGTTTGAAAGAAAATGTTGGAGCGTTGCGTCACAGAAAATACGCTCAAGCTCCTCCGAGATCCGCATACCGCGAGCAGTAAACGGTGCATATAAATAGCTCGCCGTAACAGCGCCGGCACAAGCATTGCACGTAGCTGTGTTTAGCGCAGTGGGCTGCAGAGCGAGGGGTCGCTGGTTCGAATGCCAGGTCTGGTGCTCTTTTTCAAGTATTTATTTTCTGTGCATTTTTAATATATATAATCGCATATACATATTCTGGACATGACGGCGACGGTTGAAATCAGCCTAGAGAGTCTATATAATTGCTATCGCAATAAAAATGCTTTCCGCGCTTTCCGAACGTTAAAGGACCTTTCAATAGTAAATCTCTTTTTAAAAAAGTAGCATCAAACTAAAAATACTTAAAATGAAACGTGCAACTTCTTTCCCGCCTTTTAGGAACTTTGTGCGCTTTTCTTTTTCTGTTTCTGTCATGTCAGCTGAAAGTGGAGGGGATTCGCGTGATTTATGTAGTGTGCGCGTGTGTTCTCGTCCAAAGGAAAGAAATCGTTGCCTCGAAGGTCTCTCCCTTAACGCCATGCATTTCTTTTCTCGACGCCGAGACACGTGACTAAGCAAAATGTTGCATAATATTTTTCTTACGCCATTCGCTGTAATCAAGCGGAAGCGGGCATGAAAGTGCGCGTTTTCTCCAAGCATCGACGAATTGAGCTGAGGCACGCTACATTTCCGGTCTGCCATCTACAAAGCACTCTCAAAGCTGACTTCAAGGAAATATTTTTTTTTAGTTCTAAATGCGTGCTTCGCTAGTGCAAAAAACTGAATATGATAAAAAACCACAAATTGACAGCGAGAAAGGGGAAGAAAGAAAAGAAATGAAATAGAGAAAAAACAATGATGTCCGTTTGGCTGGCGTGTGCTTGGGAAGGGGGAAATGGGTTGTGAAAGAATAAAAGAGGAGAAGATTCTGTGACGACACTATGAGGTCATGCCAATAGCACTGCCCGAATACTACATACCAACATCTATGTCTAAGAAGCGCAAAAAAAAGAAAGAAAGAAAAGAAAACACAGAGATGAAGAAGAGATATAAGCAGGACAGGCGCTTCGTAACAACTAGTTTTATTTGTAGAAAACTCAGACTTTTTATCCGCGGAAAACTGCGCAAGCAAATAACTGAGATTCCAAGTAGGCCAAATGGTTGTGCTGATACCAACACTGTCAGTGACCAGAGGAGAGCGCCTCTCTCCTGTCATTTCTTTTCCGTTCCTGCTGTTCTGACGATAATGATGGCAGAATTCTCTTAAAGTTGAATTCCAAGAACCGTTCACTTTTCACTTTACCCATGGGATCACTTCACCTGCATGCGTCGCGAACCTATTTTTCATTTGGGGTGGACGAACGAGAAAAAAGACCCCCCCCCCTCCTTCTCTTGGAGAAACCTGCGCACGCCCGTATATGAACATATAAATACGAGCAGCAAGACATCTTCAGCAGCAACGGGAAAATCTTACTAGAAGGAAGCCTTGCTGTCAAATTAGGCTATTCTAAATCAGGTAAACGTTTAAACATCAAGTCATGTTGTTCAAAAACGTACAGATGCAAACCGGCAAAGCTCTTGCTCTCAGTAATGTCGCTTACCCTCTCAGACCATACACGAACACGGAATCTAAAGTATACAGACCACGTGCTATATAATCAGTAGTCCAGGCGTGACCTAGACATTTTCTTTGTACTGCATCTTTTGACTGATTTCAGAAATTATAACAGTGTGTTGATGTGTGTGCGCGAAGGCTTAAACAAAGAAAGGACTAGCAAACATTCGTATTCCTTTAATAACGTCTAGTAGATAGCGCGATTGTTCTTGTTTGAAAACAAACGATCAAACAAAGCCCGAGGTCAGTCAGTTCTTTCCCCCCGAGTACAAACGGTGCACGTCTCGTATGACATGGCTTAAAACGCCCACCCATAAGCTGCAGCTCTATGTCGTCAGCAGCGTTTCGTAGAAATGGACACTTACGCCCTTGATTTATTCTAAAGCAGCACTTCATTCACAGAATCCTACGGCTTCTGTGGCGAAGCGATAATGAGAAGGCAGTTTTTATAACCGTTCATTACACAGAACACTTGCGCTCCCGCACGCCATAAGTTTCTCGCTAACTTCAGCGTACCCATTTTCGCTAACACCCGCTTCTGTCCCAGTCAGCAAGTGTCCGGGATGACTTATCTCTCGCCTCTTGGAACAAACAGAGTGCAAGTCAAGACAGTGCTCATAAAAAAGCCTGCACGGGCGCATTTTTCGGAGGACTATAGGGGACGAGATTGCGAGTTGAGAGGGATAACTGCATGAGGGCGTCGCATTCCACGAGCTGCAGAACTCTGCAGTCGGGTCGCGCCATTGTGCCGCACGCTGACCCTTGCGTTGAGTTTTAATGAATATCTCTTCAAGCACTTGTGCTCGAAATAAACCGACTTATGCGAAGACAGTCTGGGAATGCGTAGCCTTCTAATGCGAGGCATAAACGTATTTTAGGGGCGAAGCTCCTTAAAGCGGCACCCGTTCGTCCCTCATCGTAGTCGTAGTCGTAGTGCGTAACTAGTCTTACGCTTTGACCTCCAAGGTGGTGCCGGTGGGAGATTTCTCCTGTGCGTTGTTGAACAATAAAAAATTCGCAGCGTGCGCGTTAACTAAAAGCCGAATTCTTCTGTCTCTCATTCGCCATTAGCAGCCATTGGCATTTCTCCTGTGCGTGATTAAACAATAAAAATTTTGTTCAAAACGCCGTTGATTGATGAAATAAACCAACAAAAGACGCCAGATGTTTTCTAAAAGCAAAACGAAAAGACGCCAGATGTTTCTAAAGCAAAACGAAAAGACGCCAGCTGCTTAACGAAAGACGCCAGGTGTTTTCTAAAGCAATGGTTTTATAATCAAAACCATATCGCGATACAGGTTTGTAGTTGACGATGCTCGTTGCCGTCGGTGTGTGCTCGTATGGATAAGGATGCCGCTGCAACCAGTGCAAGAACCACTTAGCTTACATTTCACCGACCACAAAGCGGTCATAATGAAAGGACAACGGAAACCAGCAATAAAAGTTTGATAAAACATTTAATCAATCGTTTCACGTCATTTTTATCGGGCGAATTAACGGAAGAAATTTCACGGTTTAACCGATGATTACTTCCAGGAGCTTCGCCCAATCTCATCATCATTCACCTCGTGGATCTGCCGTCAATTTTTTTACTATGCGGGAAGTTGAGTAGCACATGTATGGTTCGTCGGGGTAGTTGGTCACACATGTGTAAATGGTGAAAACAGCGCAAAAGAAGACGAATCACCAGTAAGATAACGGTAGCTTGCGTCCTGTATGTTCCTTCGCTTGTGCTTCGTCTCCTTTTGCACTGTTTTTGCCATTTACAAATGAATCGCGGGTATTTGTATTTTGTAGGCGAGAACATCAAGAAGAAATTAAGTAGGAATGTTAACGGCTAAGCAGCGGGTGTTCTTGAGGTATAGGTAATGTTGATAAAACTCGACAGGCAGTGCTTGCGTCCTCATAAAACTACTGTTGTATGGCTATCCCAGTTCACACGATTCAATTACGCGTCATAGCTTTAGAGAGGGAGATACAGAAAGAAATGAAAGGCCTGGTGGTTAACTGTTTTCGTACGCTACACCATCCGTACAATTAACATTAAATGCTAGTAAGGCCCCCCTCATGGTCTAATTACATATAAGTAATGACACCAGACGGTTGCTAAAAAGTGTTTGTTCGTTGGCTTATGCATTGACTCTGCAGCCGGTGCAACAACTTGGTTTTGTTTGTATCACAGGCCATGTGAGGGTTTTTAAATGTCACAGCTGCTATTGGGGGAGGGGGGGGGGGGGGGTTCTGAACATATTAATGGCTTCCTACACAGCGCGTATGAAATAGGCCTGTGCTGTTCCTTAATTAAACCTAAAATGAACAATTTACCTACAAGCGCAATTTTTTTAGAAGCTCCTACAACCCTTATGACAACAGTTACTGTGCCGCGCAAGCTGGAAAGACTGCATATCCATTGGTGCTATTCTGATATGAAATTCTTAATAATAAATGGGGTTTTACGTCCCAAAACCACGCTATGATTATGAGAGACGCCGTAGTGGAGGGCTCCGGAAATTTTGACCATCTGGTGTTCTTTAACGTGCACTGACATCGCACAGTACACAGGCCTCTACCATTTCGCCTCCATCGAAATGCGACCGCCGCGGCCGGGATCGCACCCGCGACCTTCGGGTCAGCAGCCGAGCACCCTAGCCACTGATCCACCGAGGCGGACGATATGAAATTCTTCATTTCGAAGTCCTCTATTCAACGTCCACCCTTCTTAACCCCTGTTCTAGATTATCTAGCTTCCGCCAGGCATACGCAATGGAGACATTAGCGTGAATAATTTCGCTATACGAAAATGTCCAAATAGTCCTCTATTCATTCTGGCAGATTGTTGGTAGACCTTAAGTTAATCAGTTGTCAGTTAAAATGTTGCTTTAAGAGGATATATACGACGAAATAAGAAAACAGCGTACGATTCGGTAACACTTAATAGTTAGTGAATAGATAGTTAGTATAAAATTTGAGCTAATGGTTCTATTTAAAAGGCCTTTCCTGTATCTCATATGTGGGTCAGTTCTGAAGGGGATTAGGCGCCAGGATTGCAACACCAATTCGATGCCGATGTCCAAAATGACTAGAATCTGGACACCAATCCTGAGTTTTGTTTCATGGTTATGTATCAACACATGGCGACAGCAGGAATTCCCTCATGAAAAAAAAAAAAAGATTTTAGGACCAGTCATGCCTGTGTAGTTCATCAACATGCATATTAAAAAATTAAAGAAAATGTGGGACGAAGCGAGTCATGTGCGAGCCGCGGGCCGCTAGCGAGAGGTCGGCGGGCCGCGTGTTTGAGACCCCTGCGTTTTACTCTTGATGCAGACGGTCAAGCGTCCTCAATGTTTTTTAATACCGTTTCGTAAGGTGCTGTGGCTCCTGCTTCATCGGCTTATGCTCGAATCCAAACAAGAATTAATCTACTAAACATCCGCCCAATACTCAGAGACAACAGGATCACGACACGTAAGCCGAGCTGAGCTCCGGGGATTACTGTCGAAAGCAGACCGCGATTGGCTTTAAAAAAGCGGTGGTAAGCTATCACGCAACAGAGTTAACGCGTCGGCAACATATCTTGCGAAAAGCTGCTGCGCTGGAGGTAATTTGTCGGGCGCTAAACGAAAGTCGAAAACTTCAACTCGGTATTAGAGTTAATCAATAGGGCGTGCGCTAGGTAATATGGAAAACCTTTAAATTAGAACTTTAAACTATAGAAGTTTAATCTAAAATTGAAACGTCCTGCACACTCTAAGAAAAAAAAAAGCCCTTTGATATTTTTTTTGAACGTCCTGGCGTGCCACGTATATGAATATGTTTACAGAGGCACGTCAGCTCTCTTTGGATGTCATTATACTCCCTTCTGTGAGTCGTGGGACTCACACGAGAGTTAACGTCCCTCTTCAACGAGAGTCGTATAAGGGGCAAGTCAGGACTACCCTAAAGAAGTCACGCATACTCTATTTTTTTTGCCCCTTAGAGTGCTTGACGAAGTAAGACGTTATTCCCGAACCAATGTAACTATCCTAAAAAGCAAATATCGATAACTTTAGTTAAGTGAAGGTGGCACGTACGCACCACTCGAAGTTAACAAAGAAAAAAGGAAAGAAATAAAAATTTGTTTGTGACAGGGTGGTAATACATTACCTGCCTACAGAGATTTTCTGCCGCATCAACGTTTACTACGCCTTAACGTTACGAGAACTGAAACGACTTTCTATTTCCTTTCACCACCGAAAAGTAAGTGACCGCAATTTGCATGAATTTGTGCTGTGCACGCAGACACATATTAAAATACTGTCTCGAAGTTTCTGGCATAGAGATAAATGATTCATATTCTGCATAGTGCCTATAGAATGAGTTGTAAGTGCATCTTTCACATCCCGAAGCCGGCTTAGTGAGGCACGTGTGAGACTACTGTGTAACACGTAAATTCAAGCTCACACCTCGCAGTTTAAGAAATCGACGCCGTCAAAATAAATATTCTTGTCTACACGTTGAATGGGGTAAAAAGAAATGCAACCTTTCTGCCTATGATATCCTGAATTCTTGCGATATTAATAGCGAGTGACAGCCTGCTCACCGGCTCCCAAGCTAGAATGTGTACGCCATGGATCAGCATTATCACAAAGCTCTATAGTAGAGCAGACTGAATGGACATGTGGTGTCTGCATTAAAAAAACATTCAGCTGTACATATCAGCCACATTAAACTGGGTGTGCGTTGTTTTCTCAGCTGCAAAGAAAAATTTATGGTTAGAGACAAGCCGGCATTGTTCTTGCAGTCAGCGTCTCTTACACATGCACATTTTCTTAATAGTGATGTTGCATTGAATGCAACTCACTCGTGCAAACGTATCTGGCTACGTAATGCTATCAGCACACGTGAGCGCATTTGCCGTTTCTCTCTCTTTTTTTTTATTGTTCTTATGCACCACCCACAGAAGGCAAGTGTGGGGTCCACAAGTAATGGAAGCTTAGAAAGGCGCGCACTTAAAGCCTGCGCTGCAGTTCTCTTTCGCGCAATCGCTTTTAGACCAGGCTGTTTCCCGGACTTGCCACGATTATCGCTGACCGGCTGTCACAGGGCGTTAAGCTTAAGTAGTTAGGCCCACTTGTAGCCAAAGAGCACAATGCACGAATCGGCACAAGAGACAAGGCACAACCCGCCACGGCTGTTTTAAGGGCGCGATGTCAGGACGAGGAACGGTAGAAATGACAAAGAAGCCACCCCAGTTTCCAGTATTACGAGCTTTACGTTAGCAGGAAAGATAGTGAGAGAAAGTTAACCCAGATTACGAACTCAGTTTACGAGAGTGCTCTGCAGAGATTCTTTGGGTAGCGGCAGAAAAAAAAAAGAGAGTTACGGTTGCACGCCGACCATCGCATCACAGCGGCAGAGGTAAAGAGTGAGCTCGAGACATGTCTCTATTGGTTAAAGCACTGTTAGTATAATTTGATGGGAAGAAATTGAGGGCAGGCACTTTTCCGTAAGTGTTACTTTTCCTTTGAGCCTATGTTGCATCTGTCTATACAATAAGAGTAATCAGAACAGGAACAGCGAAATCTGGTAGCCTACAGTTTTACTGTATATACAATGTGCTATTTAGTCAACACGTCAGGTACGCGAGGAGGAAAATGTTCTGCAAAGAAATCGCTCAAGAACGCTACACCTGATAGATATCAAGGAACGTGAATGTAATGAATGTTTATTGATGAACTTATCAATGTGAATTACATCTTCAGCAGAACACTATTGTGCAAGCTCTTACTTTCCGACGCTTGGCACGTGATGCACATTTGCAAGAAACAAAGCGTACTATGCTAGCCAAAAAGAATTTCAATCACCCGCGTCGTGATTCGTTAAAGAAAAAAATCATTGTTTAGCTTCTGTTCTTTGGTTTAAACAAGACAAGACTAGCTGCATTTGCAAAACCGTACATAGTCGAGTTTTCGTTGTGGCTTCCAAACGTCTAAAAGATTATATACTTTGCGTTCGGCAGTAAAATTGCTGTGCGTTTCCGCAGAATCTGCAATCCTGGTGCAGGGAGTTCACAGGATGCGCACATCTCCGAAATCCACTACGCGTTCCTTAAGGCTCTGTTTAGCCGGTTCAACAACGTTTAGCATACACCAATTCTTACGGTTCATGGTACCTGCGTAATTTATGTGCCAGCACAGGGTGAGCTCTACGGTAATTTTTTTTTAAAATACGCGTCAGAAGCGCACTGATGGTATATGTACATTTATAAGGAGAACTTTTTGTCTGTTTTTTCTGTTTTTTTATATAGGGCAGCAGAGAGGACACTGCTTTTGGTACAACCGGGGTCTTTTACATCTTTTTGTGGCTTTAGCGTGCTAGCTACCTCTGTACACGTACCTTTCGATTTGAAGCTTTCGCAGAAGTATGCTTAGACTCGCACCTGTTCGCGACACAGTGAGAACTGTCACACCACCATCAGCTTGCCCTGGTGCAGTGAGCTGCTATGAGGAACTCATTTTCACGTTTGCGCATTACGTTGGAAATGACGGCTTTGTAGTGCGCGTTGAACAGAAGATTTTTTGCAGAAAATAAAGTCATAGCACACTCTATATAGTACAAAGAGATGGATAAATCAGAATGGTGTCATCTATTTCTACTCCAAGCGAACGTGTCATCAAGCGACAACACGAAGCACATCTCGTGACACCCCCTCGAGCCATAGCGCGCTACTTATCGCTATGACGTCAGCGCAGTAGCACATAAAAATGGGACACAAAAATTAAACATTCTTTTTTTTAACTGGTTACTGAGACGTTCACTCGAAACGCATCTATCATCCATAAAAAATAGAAACCCCATCTTAAAACAGTGTAAAGCTTTCAACGCCATCTGATACTTCTCACCCACAGTGGAAAAACACGGCTTCTCTTCACGCACAGATGTAATATTTTAGGGCAGCTCGGTAGAAAGACGCAACGAAGAGGAATAAAAAAAGTGACTCATATTCTCTGGCTTCCAACTAAGTTTCAGTCCTGAACGTCAACTCTTACGCGGCTCCAAAATTTCTTTTTTCTGTCGATTGACGATCACAATAATGTCGCACACAAACCAACCAGCTCAGACTAATGTTTAAAAAAAAACAATGCTTTGTGACGCGTCCGGAAATCGGGCCAAGCATTCGATCTTTATTATTTCGGCGCTTTTGCTAAGGCAGTGGAAGGTGGATGCAGAAGAGACGCTGGGCGAAAACCGAAGATGTGGCCCGATTCGACAAGATGTGATTTTGTGGTAAACAAGGTCCAGTGTGTCTCAGAGCCTTGATTGATGTCCGCAATTAAAATCGAATCAAGAAGAAAGCTCTTTTAGCGTCCTGCAATGTTCATCGCGTCTACCGTACAGGGCATAATGCGGTAAATGTGGTCCAAGTTATATCCATCCCAAATATGTTGTTCAAGCTTGAGCTATTACATCGTCTTGCATGGCTTTTTTTTCTTGCTTGCTTTCTTGTTGACCGTCCACTTTCTTGTAAACAGTGTTACTGACTGTCGTTGACAGTCGATGACAGTGTATGGTAGTACGTCCAGGAAGTGTATGAAAGATCTTTCAGATGTAGATTTCATTTATTTTCGAGCGCCTCTAAAAGAAGGCAATCATGAATTGCGGAAAAAAAACGAAGTCAAGCTACAAAACAGCGTATTTAAATACGTGACTTGAAAATTCGCCTAAAGCACAAAGTGGAAGAGTGTATGATGACATTTCAGATTCAGTGACTTCTGATATGTTGGCACACTTGGAGAGCATTTTTAATGGTGAGATGTCATCGCTACACATTGTCGCTAAGCTGTGAAGACTTGCTGTATGGCAAGCGTTACTTAAAACTTGTATCGATTTTCTTCAACAAGCACTTTTTGGATGACCACAGAAAGAACGAAGTCAAGATCCCGAGGGACCGTTTCTTTTTCGCACAGTCTTTTTGGGATAACTACTGTGAACTGCTCAACGACTATGATTATACTTTAAGAGCTGCTCTTACTGTTTCATGAGATGAAGAAAACTAATCACCAGCATGTAATGTTAACGTGAATATGGGAAGAAATGATTACCCGAACAGCATGGCATTTTAGGTTAAGTGTTTCAAGAAAGATAATAAACCAGTAAACTAAGAAACTTCTGCTGTCGTAAGAAAGAAATAACGTAATAAACTAACAAACTTCTGCTGTCGTATAAAAGCAGATTGTTTCAGAGCTATAACACAAACATCGGGCATTCTCGTAGTCTTCAACGCACGGATGTGCGACCAAGGTGATAGCGTGATAAAATGAGTCGTAGATCGTTTTTCTTGCTGATAGGTGCGTAGCGTTCAGGGACAACAGCATAAGCCCATGTAAAAGTTTTCTCCTAAGGAAACGCTGCTGCTGCTTACAGAAGCTGCAGCTGTCTACCGTTCAAGCCACACATACATATAATCTCGAAAACAAGGGGGGAAATCCATATCATGCACTTGCTCGCAGTCCAGCGTTTCCAACTTTCTCACTACTACTGGACATAGCTGCCTCTTTCGGCCATTCAACCGTCTCGCTTCTGCTACCTAGCCTGGACAAAGTCGGCAAACATTGCCTTGTGGCACCCAGGCACGCGAACGAACTGAATATTTGGTTCTTTGTGGCGTAGTTAGTAGCGAGCTTTCGAGGGACTATGGACTGTACTACGTGTTTTTGTTTGTGTTGATTGCTAAACTGCGTACCTTGATATTGGGTCTGTTCAACACTGAAACATTGAGTTCGCCATTGCAAAGCTTCGGTCACATTTCCGTTCATACGTGCCCCGTCGACAGGGGAACGCTGCACAGTTTGGTTGTTGGTTACGTGAGCTGTGGCTATTAAAGACCAAGCAACATCTCCCGCAGGTACCAATATGTTTTTCTTTTTCTTTGCGGGAAGCATGTCGCTCAAGCTGGAGCTCATCGCATGTCGGCCGCGGGCACGTCGGCGGCTTCGAGAGCTCTCTACCCATGACCACTCTCGAAAGAACGGACGTTGCCAGATGGTAAGCTTTGCACTCCGGGTTTCCTGGCCCGGGGGTTGTTCACTGCTGAACGTTTTAGTGCGCAGGCTACTTCAATACCTGCTAAAGGCAGGCCGTGAGACCAGCCGGGAACGTTCTTTTCATTGCTCACTGCAGATTCTTTTTCTTCTTTCCGTGTTTTCTTTACTTTTGTCAAAGAAACTTTCATAGTTTGTTTCTTCCGCGGCTTTTTTTTCATGTCAACGCGTTTGTAAGATCCGATGGCGGTCGTTGGATGTGCTAGTGAATAACTACTTCCCTACAGCTTTCTTTCTTTGGCTTGGCTTTAGCAACATTTACGTGCTTGTGTCTGCATCTAGAAAACTAAAGTTTAGCCATAAATGTTTCATAGGTTTATTTGGGGATATGTCATAAGCACAAGGAGGAAGTGATAAAAATTTTGTTTTGATTCTTCATCATGTCTCCACATTGTCCTTTCGCTGCTGGCTTTTTCATCTCTGGCCTTTATTTTCATCTCCTTTGGGACGTCTAAGTGACAGGCATTTCAAATTATCTAATTGGTTAAGGTGCCTGTTACAGGTTGTGCTGAAGGTGCTCCTGGTTGCTTAATATTTAGTTTACATTCAGCTGATTGCTGACTCAAGGTGACACGCTGCCATACATGAGTCAAGCTCGTGTAACTAAATTGGGATGCGTCAGGAATTCTGATAGTCCTAATCAGAGCTACCATGGTGCAGTGAAACTATCGTTCTTTTTACAAAGTAAGTCCGACATGCCGCAGCTCTGAACCACGCATACAAAGATAGGCAAACAATAACGCAGAGGCAAAATAAACATGGCACAACCTTTGCCACATTTGCATGAATTATGATGCCTGTGTTTTCGCTGGCGAACTTACATGATGAGGCAAAATGAACCGCGAGAAAGCTGTCCAGACTACCGAACAGCATTTTTAGTAAGTATACAGGTGAAAGAATGCAAATGAGATGAGAACGAAGGCAGGGAGGAGGTGAACAACCGCGAAAAGAAGCGTCAGTGTAATGCATGCCACGCCTAATGACACATCATCACGCGCTTGCACTTGTTCGAAGAAAGCTCGGCAGGGAGGCGCAGTGTGATTGCGCAATTTGTATTCGCAGTGCAGGTGGTCGTAATGTGCGCGCATCAATGATGTTGTTGGTGTACTGGAGAGAGCGCCAAGTGCACAACCAACTTGACTCACACATAAATATACTTTCCTTACTCAAAACTCATCTAGTTTGTTTTAAGTCATCAAACAGCTTCGGTCGATTGTGTATCGGAGTTTCCTTGACACTGCCAAGTTGCGCCTTTCTTTTCAAACAGGCTGTAAGTTTCCTTCGCAAAGTATGCGCAATTCTGTTTAATGTGTTATGTTTTGGTTGATGTAAATGGCACAAGATTGAACCGCTAACTCATCGTTTACTACACACTCTCTGTATCTTCAACTGAGTAACTATCATAAGCGGTAGGGCTTAAATTCACGTGCTTGCGCAAGGCGTGATATTTATTTCGGAAGATGTTATGCCGCTTTTCTATATTCTCTCTGTATGGAACGTTTATAGCAATGTTGGTCAAATTTCAATCACTGGCGAAATTCTTCGTGGACACTTTACGCAACACACTCAGTAGTCAGGGTTGCCGTTGGGTGGACTTGAAAAGGAGCCATAACCCAAGCCAAAAGTAGCCAAAAGTAGCCATGCCATTTAATATTATCGCCAAATTTGTAGCCAAGTGGAACAGAAGTGGTATTATCAGCAGATTCTTTAGTACTGATCAATAAATAATACCATTTTGAATAAGTAAGAGCATAGAAAGCCACCGATAAGTTGGAAATAAATTAAGTGAACGAATTACGATAAATTCATTACGCGTGCATATATTTCATGTAGACAATATGAGTTCTTGCCAAACACAAAGTTATATTCGAATATTGTAGCCAGCAAGTCAGAAGGAGCACGTATAAGATAAGTTGAAACAGATTTTCGTTGAAGCCGCACACCAAATTCCGGTTGTAGATGAACGGGCCAGCTAAATTTTGTTGCAGACGTCTGTTTTCCCAAGTTTACACGAGAACACGCACTGCGCATCAGAATTATTCGTAAAACTTGCGCATAGCATCACAATAGATGGCGGGAAGCATGAGCACCGAGCTGGCCACGTGTTCGTCGCCATGCACGCAACTTCGCCACTGCGTATTTGGAGACGCGCTAAGCGTCGCGTAAGGGTGCCTCGATGCGCACCAGCCTACTGATGGGTGGAGGACGACCGTACGCATCCACTGAAACAAAAGAAAAGCTTAAAAACAATGTGTTTCGTCTGCAAAAATGAGAAAATATGGCTACTTAATGCGTCAAATCAGCACTTTAAAAGTAGCCAGAAAATAGCCATGGCACCAACTGCAAATTTTTGTCGCCAGATGGGGTCAAAAAGTAGCCAATTTGGCGCAAAGTAGCCACCAACGGCAACCCTGTCAGTAGTTATTATTGCAAATCATTTCAGCGGAATGCAGCAAGGTGGCGGAATAACATATGTGAAATGATATTTGTAAATGTACTTCGAGTTGTCGGTGAATTCTCTGCTAAATGCTCACTTCCTGGTTAGATCAATTGACAGAGCAACCACCCCAGAAAGGCGTGCGTTCTATCCCCAGACCAGGATGAATTTATCGACAAATAAGAAGCTTTTAAAGAGGATAGTCTTTCTTGGGATACTTGAACGCAAAAATTTTGGTCTGTCTGTCTGTCTGTCCGTGACCCGGTTCAGCAAGAATTTATCGACAAATAAGAAGCTTTTAAAGAGGATAGTCTTTCTTGGGATACTTGAACGCAAAAATTTTGGTCTGTCTGTCTGTCTGTCTGTCTGTCTGTCCGTGACCCGATTCAGCTAGCTACAGGGCCAAAGTTTACCTAATTTCTGAACGCCCAGCCATCTTGAACTGGTATTTGCTTTCATACTTGGGAACATATTCGATCAAAAAGCAAATACTACGCATACCTGATGCGCAACATTAATATGTTAGTGTCACGTCGTGTGTTCTTTTATTAGAAAATACATAAGTACGCAATTCTAAAGACCCTAGTGTCTTTTAGGCTGTGCTGAAAATGCGAAGCTGTGCATGAACTGTTACGCTTTGCACGAAAAAGCGCTTTGCCGACGATTAAGTCCAGCCGCTGGCAGTGGCCCTTGGTTCAGCACAAGCTCATGTTTTAGATGTGAAGCATCTTATGGCGAAGCTTAATCCGGTGGTGGTGGTGGTGGTGGTGGTGTGCCGGCGTGACCACCCTTACTGCGCATGCGCAAACCCTTTCAAAAAAATAAAAATGAAAAACCTCCTCTCCCCCTCTCTCTCCTCTAGGCATCCCTCCCCGTGGCAACCACACCCTCACTGCGCATGCGCCTCCCCTCCTCTCTCCCCTCTTGCGCTCCCCCCTCTATGCTCTAGGCATCCCTGCCCGCGGCGTCCACACACTGCGCATGCGCGTCCCCCCCCTCTCTCTCCTCTCCTACGCTCCCCCCTGTCTCCTATAGGCATACCTGCCCGCGGCGTCCACACTCCCACTGCGCATGCGCGTCCCCCTCTCCTACGCTCCCCCCCCCTCTCTCGCCTCGCGACGCCGACGCCGGCAGCGTCTGCTAGCGAGTTTCTAGGTTGCAAAAACCGACTGCTCGCGCTGCACAACCGTTCACTGGCCACCCCGTATATATGGCAATGGATCTTGACCTCCAAGGTGGTGTCGGTGGGAGATTTCTCCTGTGCGTTGTTGAACAATAAAAATTCGCAGCGTGCGCGTTAACTAAAAGCGGAGTGCGGGTCTCTGTGTACCAGTCGGAGTATTCTGTCTCTCATTGCCCATTAGCAGCGATTGGCATGTTCCAGTAGGAAACAACGCTCCATCACTGCCTGCTTTGCGCCTCCCCGGTTTTCTCTCCTGCGCAACGCTGCGATGAGCGCCAGCGTCAACGCCGCCGCCAGTGTAAGCGTTAGCGCCCGCTGCTTCACATCTACACATGGTTCCCTTTAGCGGGAGATGGTGTAATTTTTTTCGATGGCGTCCATATCTCGCGCAACGCCGCCTCTATTTTATCAATGCCAGCCAGATGCGGCCAATTCAACGTAGATTAGGCGCTGTCTGAGGCAAGGCAAAACATAGGAGTACGGCCGGCACAAGACTATCGTCTTTCGACGACATTTGCAGCGAAGCACACAGATACGCGGCCAATTTTTTATCTGAGAAATCTCTATGGATCTCCATGTGGCGTCGTGCTCCAATGAGATGGTTGTCTGTTTACCCTTTCTTAACACCCAGTAGTTGACGCGAATCGTATGATTAAATCTAATTCACTAGCATCCGGATAAGTGCGTTAGTGAAGCTTCTGTCTATGCTCACAAAAACGAGCTGGATTTTTAGTGTCCAGAGTGCTTCTGCGCCTATGCGCTGTGAGAAGTGGCAGGTTTGTGTATTCAACAAATTCAGCTGTTAGTCTGTGCTCATTCCACCTGCGTCGTCTACCTATGTTCCGTTCTCCGCGCAGTTTTAACTCAGTTTATAGAAAACTACCCTCTCTCTATAGTTTCGAAATCTCACGAGGGTACCACGTAGGTGCTCAATGCAAGTAGCGTGCGCAACACAGGCGCGCCGCTTTCACTCCTGTCTGCAAGCCGTCAGTGAAATCTCACGCAGGAGCTCCACGTAACGCTACAGGTTTCTATAATATAGAACTTTATAGAAACTGTGAAAACGCTGCAGGATAGATGAGCGATACATGGCTAATTTTATGTTCATCAAGATCATATTTCGCGCGATTGCCCGTGGAAAGTATAATCTATCTATCTATCTATCTATCTATCTATCTATCTATCTATCTATCTATCTATCTATCTATCTATCTATCTATCTATCTATCTATCTATCTATCTATCTATCTATCTATCTATCTATCTATCTATCTATCTATCTATCTATCTATCTATCTATCTATCTATCTATCTATCTATCTATCTATCTATCTATCCTATTCTCGTACACCTTGGTGCTCGCCTGGTCGTCTCGATAAACTACTGCATGTCGTAATTTAATAATAACTATCAATGATAATTTTAGCTGTTATGCGTACTTAGGAATAATCAAATTTCCAATAAGCAAACGTGCGCTTAAAGTGGCCTATTGTATTGCTTCTAATATAGAGCTCGAAGCTAGATGATGTTATCATGATATATGTACTCAAAACCAGATGCCTGCATGTCGCTATGGACTGCCAACACAGGGAATACCGGTAGGTCTGTTTAATTTTTAGGCGTGTATTTCATGGAACAGAAAGTGTAAACGTAGTTTCGCAGATAATGTTCATGTCATTACTTCGACAAACTCGACGTACATAAAATGTAAGTTTGATATTCGTATAATAATTACGTTGGCGGAACATGCAGCTCGCAGCTGGCCCGCTACGTCCGGTTGAAAATATATATCTAATTGTGCATGAAATCGGACAATGATTACTAAACCATTATTCATATTTATCACAATGAATATCGCACATTTTTTCTTGTAACTTAGCGCTGGTTAAGAGTGGTTGTAAAAAGATATCTTTTCACACTCTCGTTCTGCAAATTCACAGTAAGGAAAATCAGCTCATTTTAGTTTTTTCTGCAGTATGAAATCATTTACTAAATTTAAAAGAGAGTGAGTCCTCTTCATTTGTGACTATAATTTGTCACACGCCACTGTGCAAGTGATGGTAATAGGGCTGAGAAGTGTCCTTGATGGAGTGCGGAAGAATGTTCAAAAATGCATAAAATGAAATGACATCCCGTCATCATTTCGTTTAAATACGGTTCTCGGGCGTGTGAGTCGTCTAGATGTCACAGCTTCCTTTTAAGAGCGGAGCTCTTAAAGCTCGAGGTAAAACGTCTGGTGTTCGCAAAAAAGACCCTCTGCACCATTGCTTATCAATACCCAAGTCACAGCTGCAGACCACCTGGATTTAACCTCGCCTAGATGCGCATGCGTCGAGGAGCAGCCTCCTCTAAGACACGCCCACAGACGGAGACAGTCCGTGCAGCCACAGCACCCTGTTTGCCCGGCGTGGCGCAAGCCGAATCCGAGCGTCATAAGGTCAGCGTTTCTACCGGGGTCGCCACAGCCAGGTTTGCACTTTGGTTTCTGGCGCTGGAGTTTGTACATTCTTTCATGGTCTGTGACAGGCTGTGGTTCGACTCTACTCTGTCTATGCCATGAAGAGGCCCAGCATCAGTCAAGAAGGCGACGTTAAGCCCCTAATATGTACCAGATTCTCTGTTTGTTAAGCTTTACACGGCGAGTCTAAACTTCTCCCTTTTTTGCCTATGATGCCGATCATACAACAGCTAAATATTTATAGAGGAGGCTCACCTAACAAAAATTAGCACAGCTTACACCAAGTCGCGCAAGGCTTGGTCACAGCAGAGCTGATGGGAACCACCAAGCTAGTCGTGGCATGACCAGGCTTTTACCCACTCACGTCTCTCTTTCCTACACCTTGCTATACGGTACACCACTATACTATACATGACTATGCGTGCTCTCTTTCTTTTCTATCTTTTTTGCGTGCATGCGTCTTTCAGTCCATTTTCTCTCGCTGTGTTTCTTTTCATCCCTTTCTTCTCTTTCTTTTTTTCTCTCACTCTCTACTTACTCGCCCCTGCTCCCTTCCTCCTCCTCACCCTCACATACGTCCTCCTCTCCCTTACTTCTCTTTCCCACCCTCTTGCTATGCATTACTATACATGGCTATACTATGTTCTGCTAACACGCCTGGATAGCCGAGTGGTTACGTCGCTCGCCTTCGGATCGTGGGGACGCCGTTCGAATCTCATCTTACAAGAAATTTTTTCGCCAAGTATCTCTTCTTCTCTTTCTGTTTACTCGTTCTCTCGCTCGTCAGAGGGCATGCCACGCCGAACCAATTGGCGCACGTGCACTGGCAGCGAAGCAGAAGAGGGGGGGGTGACGAAGGCAATGACGAATAGGACGAACAGAGGTGGTGCCAGTTCATGATGATAACTTTTTATCTACGACACACGGCAAACCTTGAGCATAACAGCACAACACCTTTACATAGGAAAGAATTAGACAAACACGGTATTTTAGAGATGCTGTGCCCTGGATGTTCGGACATAAATACCATCAGTGGCAGTCTTGGACTAAAATGTAAATGCAAGATTTTGTTTGATCCTCCAAACTCCATCTGCGATAAGTGCAACGATGGATGAGTAAAAGTAATTACAGGAATTGATCTCGTGTTATATTATAATTGCAGCGCTTTTAAACGCCTACTAAAAGCTCGCCTCTTTCGGTTAGTTTTAAATTTTAGCTTCAAAATGTGAAAACATAGGTTATCTGACGTAAGCTTCTACGGCCTACGAAGCCCATATGTTCTAATTTATCGTCCGTATGCGCTGCCGCAAAGGACCATACTAAATGAAGAGCGAAAATAAAAAAAAAGAATGTCTTCCGCAGTGCCATGCCATTTCTCAAGTATTAATTTCCGCACGTGACGAGCGAAACGTGAAGAAAAGTTCGTGCACTTTTCGATTAAAGACGGCAAATCGAGGACGCCACCGACACTGCCACCAACGAAGACATGGGCAAAAGAACGGAACGGTTGAAGTCGTCGTGAAAGAGGGGCTGAGTGAAAAAGCCTTCGAAATTGTCGTCGTCAGATCCGTCTTCTTCCCGTTCTCCAGACACGGCCCATTAGTGTAGGCACTTACTCCACAAAACGACTTTCTCATCTTAAATGGCTTATGCCCGCTTGGTTTTATTTATTTATTTTTTAGATGTGAAGCATCTTATGGCGAAGCTTAATCCGGTGGTGGTGGTGGTGGTGGTGGTGGTGGTGTGCCGGCGTGACCACCCTTACTGCGCATGCGCAAACCTTTAAAAAAAAAATAAAAAATAAAAAAAACCTCCTCTCCCCCCTCTCTCTCCTCTAGGCATCCCTCCCCGCGGCAACCACACCCTCACTGCGCATGCGCCTCCCCTCCTCTCTCCCCTCCTACGCTCCCCCCCTCTCTCCTCTAGGCATCCCTCCCCGCGCTCCCACTGCGCATGCGCGTCCCCCCCCCTCTCTCTCCTCTAATACGCTCCCCCCCTCTCTCCTGTAGGCATCCCTGCCCACAGCGTCCACACCCCCACTGCGCATGCGCGCCCCCCCCCCTCTCTCTCCTCTCCTACGCTACCTCCCCTCTCTCGCCTCGAGACGCCGACGCAGGCAGCGTCTGCTAGCGAGTTTCTTGGTTGAAAAAACCGACTGCTCGCGCTGCACAACCGTTCATTGTCCATCCCGTATATATGGCAATGGATCTTGACCTCCAATGTGGTGCCGGTGGGATATTTCTCCTGTGCGTTGTTGAACAATAAAAATTCGCAGCGTGCGCGTTAACTAAAAGCCGACTGCGGGTCTCTGTGTCCAGTCGGAGTCTTCTGTCTCTCATTGCCCATTAGCAGCGATTGGCATGTTCCAGTAGGAAACACCGCTCCATCACTGCGTGCTTTGCGCCTCCTCAGTTTTCTCTCCTGCGCAACGCTGCGATAGCGCCAGCGTCAACGCCACCGCCAGTGTAAGCGTTAGCGCCCGCTGCTTCACATCTACACATGGTTCCCTTTAGCGGGAGATTGTGTAATTTTTGTTAAGTTGACGTGAAACGAAGGAGGGGAGTGCCGTAATAGCTCCTATGGAGAACGTTGATTTATATTAAAAATTGTACGCCATTTATGATAAGGGAGATAAGAACAAGTACTTTTGAGCGGTGGCGGCCCTGTTTAGAGCGGTGGCTGGCACAAGAGCCCTCACACAACAGAGAGGTTTGAGTTCTCTTGAAGTCATATTGTACAATAGAGAAGGTTATTCCGAGTTGTGACTCGCTGGATACTGTACTATGAAATCCGGTCACCATCGCCTCAGTCGATGTACTAGTCCTCCCCCTCCTCCTCCTCTCCAAAATCTTTCTGCACCTAACGTGGGATGGACTCGCCTTTGAGTGATGATGCTATGAGAGACATCATCATGTGACGTCATAAAAGTGTAACGTAAACGCGTGAAGTCGTTTACGTTAGTGTTTTGTAGGGTTTGGATAGCCGGCTTCAGAAGAAGAAATTTTACTTACCTGACCTTCAGATCCGGGATCTGAAATGTTTTATTTTTATACCAGTTTATTATTGCCCTATTAGGTCATGTGATGCTGCAGTTACACTGTTTTTTTTTATTTTCTTGCTAAATATTTGCACATCATAGCCCTGGAGGCATTTATTTGTTTTACTTGTACTTTTATTATTATTTCTTGCGTTATTCTACCTTTTGAATACAAATCTGCTTAACATGAAAGTGTGCTATGCCGGGGCCCACCAAGACTCCAGTCACGTATTTCCGTCACGGACATGACGTTATAAAATGGATGCAACCAAATCAGGAAGAAAAAAACAACGTTCAGAAAAAGTTCCCCCGCCGCGAATCAAACTTCCGACTCCTCGGCCCACGACGCTATGCGATCGACGCTCTACCGACTAAGATATCGCAGCAGATGCAAGATACAGTACAAACGCGCCTTATATCTCTCACACAGTCTCTTTCGCACGGTTCTCTCTGTTGGCAGGGTGCGGCGGTGCCGCCGTCTGTGAGCGATGAAGAGAAGTAATGCGGCATGACACTTTTTACTAGCGCCGATAGAGAACCATTCGTCGACGACGCAGTTAAAACATGGCGTCCGAGATTGCACGCCGGCACGGAATTTCGGAGATCACGGTTAAAGCGTCTCGATAGCAGCAAAAAACACTCGCCGCGCTAGCACTGGGGAGTCACCCTAGACGCAGTTATGATCTTTGCCTTTCGCTTCGTGTTAGCGTGTGACGGCTCAATGTCGGAGTAGTGCAGCTTCCACATGCACCAATGGTGTTTCGCCGCCGACTACTTCGAGTGCCATAGCACCGACTAATAAAACTGCTGCAGTAAGCGGTGCAGAAAGGCAACGATGTCGACGGGCGAATGTCGTGCCTTGGTGGAGCGAGACAGAGTCCAGCGGGCCGTGGAACGCGTGCGCGCGTTCACAGCTCAAGCTACGAACCTCGGTCTGCCTTGTTCCTGGCGCGCGTGGAGTGGTAGAATATGCTTGAGCACAGGCGTAGGTTACCGTAGTACTCGTGAGCGCACACCATGCCGTTTCTCTCCTAAATTAACGACGCTTTAAAGAAGTGCATATCGAGTACCAGTTTTTATTACATGCTTGTTGATGCCATCTCTGCGCGCGATGCACCATACGCTGTGTCCAGGTATAGGTTAAAATCTTCAGCTACCACAACGGTTGAATCATGATCATGGGCGTTGGTCGTCGCGCTGGCGATATGCCACTACGCGTCAGCGTGGGTGCAGCCACGTCAAACGGTGCTATAGTTGCAGAAGATGAATAGACACTGTACGAACTCTCACAATCACTACACAATAAGCACTACTTTTGTGAAGACACTTTTCACTTTCGTGTTATACCGAATCCTATACTCCATCTCAGAAGTACCTTGCAGCACTGTAGAAGCAGCAGGGCTTGTTAGCCAATAGGAAACGCGAAAGCCCCTGAAGACGTGTTCATCCGCGTCGCGTCGTCTGCTCGTTGTATCTTAGGCGTCGGCTCGCCTACCTTGTCGATACTTGCTCCCTGCAGTTAATATAACACGAAAAACTCTCTTCGGGAACGCCACCTCACCGTTTCTTCATGTTCAGACACCCACTTGTACAGGGCGCGTTCGCTGGCGTTTGTGGGGAACGCGGTTCTTTATACAGCAGCGTCCATACTGGCGCTTTCACAGGGTTCATTTTTTCATTAATAACATGTGCTTAGAAAAAGTTTATTTCATCGTAAAACGCTACGAACACATCAAAACAGCGTCTATATCATAATGACAATAACATACACAAACGACAGCACAATATACAAGAAACGTTTTTACAAAAATGTCAAAGTCCACAAAGTGTAACCGCTTTAGGCGACCACGCATACTACGAAAAATCCAACGGAACGCGCACGCCGTTGCTAATGGAGCCAAATGCTCGAGTGCAACGCTCTCGTAGGTTACCTATCAAGACCTCAATGCTTGCTCAAGCAAAGCATGCGCTTGCGCCTAATCATATCTTACGCGTTTGAGCCAGCCGGCTATAGAACATAACAAAACTAAAATTTCTGAAGTCCTTGCTTACATGCTTTTAGCTAGTGTTTTCGAATACAAGTCATCACTGCATATATATATATATATATATATGCTTTGAAAAAATCCCTCCTGTAACTGCATAATAACACTTCTGCAGACCACAGGCGGCTCTGCAACACTTTTCCAAGTAACTATGGGACGGTTTCATTTTTGACAGCACCAAACGCATTTAGCGCCACTAGACTAGCTTCTTTCGTAAAATACTTGATGTTTGACTTACAACGCTCCGCAGATTCAGTCGAAGCACTTTCAGCGGGCATCACGTACCGTTGTTGAGTGGAAGAACAAATTATTGGCACGGAAAACAATATAGACATTCAGGGTGTTGCGCATAGTCAGCGCATCGCCGGTGCTAATGTTGTGGTGCCATCTGTTCAGTTGACATCAAACCACTTTTACGGCTCGGCACCGTCTTGGTAGTCCTAGCAGCATCTAAACAAACAAGCAATCTGAATATTAGCGGAAAAATACACCTGATGCTTTGCCCTCAGCGTTAGATGAGACTAAGCGATGACAGAATATACCACTCATTTCGTGCTCTCCGGGCACAACACCAGTGAGAAGCACGAATGCGGATGGAAGCAGATGGACTGGGCTCTGCCATGTTGGTGTACGTCATCGCAGTTAGGGAGGCTATTACTGGTTAACCGTCTGTAATATTTTAGAAAATGCGGAGTGCATTCGTGAAGGGCCTAACGTAACACGTATCGCTGTAACGCGTCATGCGAAAAGCACAGTAAAAGCCCTTGTACCTTGCTGATAATGAAGCAATAACACCCGGAACTATATTGTGCTGCGCAAGGATACTGCCTGTTGTTAGAAATATGGTTTTCGTGTCGTGGTAAGCCGGGAGGTAGGCGAGCCGATGTAGCCGGCGTGCTGACTTTTCTTCCAAAAGCAGAGCAGGAGACCAGTGTTTTTGAAAACAGTAACGTTTATCGCAGGTAATAGCAGGTAGCGATGCGGTGCTGCAAGGTAGTTGTGAGATGCAGTATAGGACGGAGGGATCAGCCATGTTTTTAGATGCGAAGCATCCTATGCTCGGGGCTATGTCCGTCCCTCCCGCGTCCCGCGTCCCCCGTCCCGCGTCCGGCCACTTTCATGAAGTAGGGAAGCACCCATTATGCGAACCAGAACACTGTAGTAAAAAAATTGAAGGACACTTTGTACATTCCAAAGTGTGTTCGGCGAAAGCGTGTGGCCATTCCACTGATTATGCCATGTCTTTTTTCTTTCACACTCTCAGTGGGATAATACACAAACCGAATGTGTGCTTGTTTTCTTTTCTTTTCTATTTTTTTTTTTACCGCGAATCGCAGCGAAACGCGTGACTCATCTTCCTCCGTTCGCATGCGTTAGTATTTTCTCGCGCTTTGCGCATCGTGCAAACGCCATCCGCGTTCCAGCTCTTAATTTGACGGACCCTTTGTAAATTGGAAAGTGTATTCCGTGAACGCCTGGGTCCATTGAGACGGCGTCGGTCAGAATGATTGCAAACTCTGGGCACAGCGACGCTACGCAAGCAAAGCGCGAGCGCTATAGAGTCCGACGCGACCGGCGTCTGTCTGCGCATCCCGGCGGCAACCTGGCTCCGTGCCAGAGCTCGGATGGACGGACGGACGGACATGGACGGACGGATGGATGGACGGACGGACGGACGAACAGACAGACAGACGGACGGACAGACGGACGGAGGTCGGACGGACACCGGACGGACACCAGACGGACGTGAGCATGAGACATTAAAGGCTTTCGCCTTAAAGATTACACCATCTCCCGCTAAAGGGAACCATGTGTAGATGCGAAGCAGCGGGCGCTAACGCTTACACTGGCGGCGGCGTTGACGCTGGCGCTCATCGCAGCGTTGCACAGGAGAGAAACCTGGGGGGGCTCAAAGCACGCAGTGATGGACCGGCGTTTCCTACTGGAACATCGCAATCGCTGCTAATGGGCAATGAGAGACAGAAGACTCGGACTGGATACAAAGACCCGCACTCCGCTTTTAGTTAACGCGCACGCTGCGAATTTTTTATCGTTCGACAACGCACAGGAGAAATCTCCCACCGGCACCACCTTGCAGGTCAAGATCCATTGCCATATATACGGGGTGGCCAGTGAACGGTTGTGCAGCGCGAGAAGTCGGTTTTTTCAACCAAGAAACTCGCTAGCAGACGCTGCCTGCGTCGGCGTCGCGAGGCGAGAGAGGGGGAGCGTAGGAGAGAGGAAGACGCGCATGCGCAGTGAGGGGTGTGTACGCCGCGGGCAGGGATGCCTAGAGGAGAGAGGGGGGAGCGTAGGAGGGGAGAAAGGGGGAGCGTAGGAGCGGAGAGAGGGAGGGGACGCGCATGCGCAGTGAGGGTGTGGCCTCCGCGGGGAGGGATGCCTAGAGGAGAGAGAGGTGGAGAGGAGGTTTTTTATTTTTTATTTTTTTAATGGGTTGGCGCATGCGCAGTGGGGGGTGTGGACGGACGGACGGACGGATGCCGGACGCCGGACGGACACCGGACGGACGGACACCGGACGGACGTGAGCATGAGACATTAAAGGCTTTCGCCTTAATATGAAGGCCATCAACCACTACCACAGTCATCAGAGTCATGGCCGAGATCACAGAGAGGCTGCTTGGCAGGTGGTGTCTGTCACCCAGGTTGACCCCATTCCTTAATCTTGCTTTCATGTGTTTGGAGGGGGGCTTAGTCCATCCCTCCTTCCCACATCCCACACCACCAAAGCGCATGCGCGTCCCCTCCCTCTCTCTCTCCTACGCTGACCCCCTTTCTCTCCTCTAGCAATCCTCTACTCTACGGAGCGTCCCCCCGCGTCCTACACCCCCCCACAGCGCATGCGCGTCCCCTCCCCTATCCTCTCCTACGCTCACTCCCTTTCTCTCCTCTAGGAATCATCTACTCTACGGAGCGGCGCCCGCGTCCCACACCCCCCACAGCGCATGCACGTCTCCTCTCCCACGGTCCCCCCCCCGTCCTCTCCTCTAGAAATCCTCTAAGGAGCGGCGCGCACGACAGGTGGTGTGACAGCTGCATACTCCGTTGGGGGGCGCCACGGTAGTTCCGCGGTATGAAAATGACGGAGCGCGCGCGCCCCTCATTCTCTCTCCTGTGCAGCGCCGCGATGAGCGCCCGGACCACTGCCGTGAAATGAGAGCGGCGACTTTCCTCCCGCTCAAGCTAATTATCTCCCCGCTGCTTCGCATCCACACATGGTTCCCTTTAGCGGGAGATGGGGAATTTTTTTTCGTCCCTGTCATCCTAGCGCTTTTTTTACATCAGAATGAATGATGTAAAAATAATTCCATGATGGAATAAAAAAGTTTCGTTTCACATGACAGCTAAAAAGAAGCGTGAACACTATTGACAATGATATCAAATATCCGGACAGGCCAACCCTGCTTAAGAGGCAGCATGGTTGCGAGGCAGCACGATGAAATAGGTCAGGTGGCGCTTTGATAGAGAAACGTGTCAGTTCAGTGGAACATTCGAATATGGCTCAGTAAAACGGCCCCAAAAAACAAAACAAAAAAAAAAACCTAAAAGGGAAGTAATAGAAGAAAACGCGGAGTTCAGGAACAACAACTTTTCTGCTGGAAATCTGAACGCCGGGGAAGACAAATGAGAAACTTATACATTCGTATAAGCGTGCTTCCGAGAGCAGCCGGGCGTGGCCAAACGTCAAATTTCACCCGCCTTTGCACTTACTCTGTCGCGTTTTTTTTTTTGCTGTCGTTCCTGCAACCTCGGTATGGTACCACAGAAGCCAGTAGATGGCTCTCTCTAGACCAGGGGTCTCAAACTCATCCCAGGCAGTGGGCCGCAGTCACAGAATTTAATCCCGCAAGGGCCGGGTCAGGGAAGAAGGTAAAAGCAGGGGGGGGAGGGGTTAGTCAGCAAACGTTACCATTGAAAAGAAAGCCCTTCCCATATCTCATATACGGGTCATCTCGGAAGAATATTTGGGGTCACGATTCCATGTACAACATGTCGATAGTGATCTCCAAAATGAGTAAAATACGGACGCCGATTCTGGCATACTGTTTTACAGCGAAAGCTGTTATGAGATCACAACAAGGGTCGTTTCTGCGCCGTAGTTGTCCGCCGCCGCCGCCGCCGGTGTCCGTAACCAATATCGCACGAAATAAGAAAAAAACTAAATAAATAAAAAAAAGAACACCTGTGACAGAATGGGAATCGAACCCGGGTCCTCTGCGTGGCAGCCCAGCACTCTACCAGTCAGCTACGCCACTGCTTGAAACTGCGGTGCAAACTGACCCTACGCAGGCTTCATATTGGGTAAGAAATCGCGTTAACGTGTGTTGTAAAGCGTTTTAGAGCAGTAAAGTAAGAAACAGGCGTCACACAATGCGAATTGCGTAACGAGTGGGTCGTTCAGAGCTCCAACCCATTGCAAAAGCCTGAGGCATACTTCTTCATCGTCGTCAGCCACAGCATCAACAAAGTGCACATAATTCGTTACAAGAGTGTAGCGGGCACCGCGCTTTTCTGAAGGATGACGAAGAATGGCATAGTAGACGCTTCCCCACTACACAAAAATTACGATGATTTATTGCGTAGTGGGTACCATGCAAGTGGGCTTGTAGTAGTTGCCCCAAGAGTGTTTAAAAGAGGCTAAAGGCCGCTCTCACAGCTTTCGCTGTGGCTGTGCTGCGCGTTCTGCGCAGGCCTGGCGTTTTTTTTTTTTGTTTCACGGTTACGCTTCAGCACATAGTAACCTCATGGAATGCCTCATGAAAACGATGCTTTAGACTAGTCATGCCGGTGTAGCTCACGCAAAAGCTTATTATGAAAGTAAAAAAAATATAGGGGACGAACATAGCCATGAGCCGGCCGCGGGCCGCAAGCGATAGGTTGGCGGGCCGCATGCGGCCCGCGGGCCGCGTGTTTGAGACCCCTGCTCTAGACCATCCCGTTCGGGCGAAGTTGAATAGCGGACTAAGTTCGCAAAACGCGACTGAACGCGGACAGAGTAGAACACGTACACATACAAACAGTCTTGACTTTCAACTGGAGATTTTTGGTAGGCAAGCATTTCCAGTTGAAAACATGTCCAGCTGACACATTTCCAGTTGAAAGTCAGCGCTGTGTGGGTGTGGTAAATAAATGTAAATATAAGTTATGCTGTAATGTCTCCTCGCTGCAACAGTTGTCACAGAAAGCGTTGTCAGCCATTTCGATTCGAAGGAGACTGATTTCGTGAAAACCACTGTTAGCCATAAATGGTAACGCAGAGTGGCCTCTTTTCGGCGCAGTCCAGTAGTTGTATGAACGCGTAAAGTGTTCAGGTAAAGGTGGTGCAGGTTGTGCAGTCTACGTCCTGTATTCCATGTGAATGAAGTGATGTCTTGTGCGGCCACTCGAAGTTGCCTAGCAGCATCAGTCCTTAACAGGGGTATTCTGTTGAGCCTGCCGGCTTCAAGAGCTTTCTCGCATAAAAGGCTGCTCGAAAATTCCGGATAATGAGTTATAGCAATGTTATCTTTTAGATTTACTGCACTGAATATCATAATTTACGTTTTGCATCTTGTAGGGATGGTAGTCTGAGGAATACATTTAAAACTGTGACAAGTCAGACGAAATTTCAGGATACTTATATTCCCGTTGATCCGGGAAGGTAATGCAGGGTACATACTGCACCTGCTAATGATTGTGTATAGTTTTAAGCAAATGTCGCCTCACTGTTGTTTCGTCCATAAAATATCACAGGGCCAAGAAGTCAAATTACCTGTAGATATAACATTCTTATGTGATTTCGTGTGCATTTTCGGAACGCTTGTGTTTTCCACGAGCTTATTCGTGGCTGGGGGGTAAATGATCTATTGAAATTAGAATGCAAATATACATGCGGCATCATTTTTTACCGCATTGGTTGTAAGTGCCAACGAAAGAATTTCGGCACAGAAAAATTGGCGAATGCTGGTAACGACAACTTTTCTCGGGCTGTTGTAGTGGCCGCCATATGTGCCCATCTGAGAGCGGCAAATGGTTTTTGGCTCCCTTCTCGATAACAAGAACAGCGCGAGCTTGTATAATAGAGGTTCTCCCGAAATTTACTAGGGTGCACTGTGTACCCAAACCAGGGAGCTGCAAGCATGACGATTTAGTTCGAGTTAATGTTATGTGTATCGTATGAACTTAAACCAAGTTTTCACTCTTATGGGTTTCTTCAAATATCTTGACAACTTTTTTATGCTAAAAGAAATACTGCGGTACGAGTGCCTCATTGTCTAGCGATTCTGCATAGAAACTGCCTCGCGTTAATGCAACTGTGTTTTCCTAGAAATTGACAAAGCAGCACTCAGACCAGCGTGTCGCAAGCGGATCGCTCCCTCCCTCTTTTCGGGGTCGTGCCTTGGCTCGTCATTCCAGAGCACTGTTGTGTTAACTAAGAGTCGGCTCTGTGTTGGTGCGCGAAAGCTTATACCACCGCCGCTGTATAAAAGCGCACACTTTGATCCAGCAGCCGTGCTTATACCATCAAGCGTTGGCAGTCCGTTGTGCGCATCTTGTGGCACTTGAGCACCTTATAGTACGCTGTACCACATTTGTTACGCAGCGGGCTTTGCTGATTAAGGAATATAAATTCCGTGCATTTAAAGGCGCGACCATTGACGATTACCTCTTTCCGAGAGGGTGATCTCTGGATGCGACAGGCCCATCGAGCTCTACTGACTTTTATGGACCAAACGGGCCTGTCCAGCCGTTTATGAATGTTTTTTTTTTGTGTGTGTTTACTTTTCGTCCAAGACCTCGGCATTTTTTAAAATGCGAAGCCTTTCTTAGTGAACTGCAGGCACTTTGGCCGTTTTATATTTATTTGCGTGCTGCAGATACTTTGAGCGTTTCCATCCATCCATCCATCCATCCATCCATCCATCCATCCATCCATCCATCCATCCATCCATCCATCCATCCAACCACCCACCCGCCCGCCTGTCCGTCCGTCCGTCCGTCCATCCATGTAGCTGCCAACGTCTGGGTGGTCTTGTGATCACCTCCTTCATTTGGGGTAGACCAAAAATAGTGGGGAAGGGTAACAGGTTTCCGCGATTATGACTGTCTGGCCATGACTTGAATAATATGACAATCCCGCCGCGTACGACGTCAAACCCTTTCCTCCAGACACGTGTGGCACATACCCGTATACCATGGGCTGCGGTATGCTGGTATGCACCACAGGTGTTTGACAGTATATATATCTACCCAGAAACGGCGAGAACAGACATTCACAATTTAAATGCCAGAGTGTTAAGAAACACCGAGATCGGCAGCGTTCACCCGACGAATGAAAAGAATAAATATTATGGTCACAGCAGGAATCGAACCCAAGCACTCTGCGTGGAAATCAAGTATTCTACCATAGAACCACGCCAGGTCTCGGAACTGCTTTTGAAGAAGACCCTATGCAGGCGTACTGTTGGTAAAACGTCAATTGTGGTTGCAGTGCTCCCCATATAATTTTATAAACATTACATATGTACTGCGATGATACGGGCGTCACGTCGGGTTAGCGTCAATTGTAATTAAGCGCCATCCACTAAAGTTGGTCTACGTGGCATTATCAAGGGCTACCATCCTCGCAAGCACAAGCGCTACATTTCAGCTTACCGCTTCATGAGGTGGTAATACCCATGTTGCTCGAGACATCGTCACGCAACTGTAAACAACTGGTTATATAAAACATAGACGCAGACATGTAAACATTTTCGTCTGTGCGTATAACATTTGTACATATGTCTAGCGTCATGTCGTAACATTTCGCTCAAAAACATTACACCACAGTCACCTTCCCACCGCATGCTTCGTATGCCATCGATTCCTATGGTACGTGGGATCTGCCGAATTTTAAATGCGAAACTATTAACGCGATAGCGTTAAAGAGCTCGTTTCGCAGAAATTCCGGCGTCGGCGTCGTTGGTTGTGAGCGAAAAATCATCATCTTGTCCGTGACCGAAAAATCATCATCTTGTCCGTGACCGAAAAATCGAGAAAGATGCAAATAAAATAACTAATAAAAACTTTCGGGTCCGAGTGAGGATCGAACCCGGGTCGTCTGCGTGGCAAGCAGGTGTTCTACCACACAGCCATGCCTCTGCTTGGATATACTGTGAAAATAACTTCCTCTGCTTGGAAATGCAGTGAAAATAACTTGCATGCTTCGCAAACGCAAGCGTCCTTTATATAGGCTTCGCAATATAACATGTAATATCCCAGGAATATTGCGTGGTACAAGCGTAAATAGGCATCGGGCGTCAGAATATGTGACTATCATAACGATTCCATAGTTTAAAGCCAGCCACCCATTACAAACGGCACACACCTTACTGCGCGTATTCCCTTAACACCAAGTAGTGGGTGCATAGCAAGTTCGAAAACATTTCCCACATTTGCCGCGCATAATTTCTCCTGGTTTAAAGCATACTACCCATTACATAGTATGCACTAAGTGATTGAAGTACGCAGTAGGGACGGGATATCGCTATCGCGTTCAACTCTTAAAGGCGAAGCTTAAGGGTCCCCCCAATTTTTCTTTGCGTACTGCGTGAACTTTGGCATTTCTATTTACGTACCTATATATATATCTCAATCTGTCTATCTAGTCGCCTACGTCTGGATGCTCTCGTGATCGCTTCCTTAACTTGAGGTCGACCAAGGTTAGCCCGGGGGGTAGGAGGATTTGACGAATATGTCTGGCTGGTCGTGACTTGAATAACGTAAAAATCCTGTCGCGTACGTCGTCAAACCCATTCCTGCAGACACGTGTGGCACATACCCGTATACCACGGGCCCCGGCATGCGGGTATGTGCCACAGGTGTTTGACAATTTATATCTACCCAGGAACGGCGAGACAAACATTAGTAATTTAATGCGATAGCGTTAAGAAAAACTGGCGTCGGCAGCGTTGTCCCGACGAATGCAAATAATAAATATCAGGGTCCCATCCGGAATCTAACCCAAGCAATCTGCGTGGCAATCAAGTATTCTACCACAGAGCCACGCCAGATGTCGGAACTGCTTTGGAAAAAGACCCTATGCAGGCGTTATGTTGGTGAAATGTCGATTCTGGTTGCACTGCTGGCTTTCTAATTTTATAAACATTACATATGTACCCCTATAAGGCAGACGTCATGTCCGGTTAACGTCAATTGTATACTTAAGCGCCATCCACTGTAGTTGGTCCAAGTAGCACTAGCCAGGGGCTACCACCCCTGCAAGCACACGCGCTACATATCAGCTTACCGCTTCTAGTGTTGGTAATACCCATGTTTCTGTTGGCATCGTTACGCAGCTGCAAACAACTGGTTACATAAAACATACGTGACTGTTCAACATATGTCTGTGCGTGCAACATTTGTAGATATTTTTAGCGTCATTTCGTAACGTTTCGCTCAATAAAAAAAAATTACAACCCAGTCACCTTGCCTCCGCATGCTTTGCATAACATCGATTCCCATGGTACTTGGGATCTGCCGGATTTTTCTTTACTTTCCAGGTTCTTTTCTCCTTCTTTCATCCAACCTTCGACCGTTTCCTCTATCTCTTCCCTCCTACCGAAAGAGCAGACAGGCGTTGTACCACTCGAGGTGGCAGTGGCCAGCTTGCTCTCTCCCTCTTTTCTCTTCGTCCTTCTGTATCTGTGTTTGCAAATCTAATAATAATAATGAGTTGGGACATCAACTAACGGCCTCCGGCTCAGCAGTCACAAGGTAAAGCATGGACGCTTGTAAACAAATGACGTCTCGCAATAGCCACCATCTGTTGAACACTGTTAGCACTACGCAAGGCCGCTGCCAGGACACGTTTTCTGCTTCGCTCGCCCTCCGGTAGGTCTGCTGCTTTCGTCGGATCTACTGCTAATCCAGGGAAGGCTTAGCATGGCGTGCCCCGCCTAATGTCACGAGACAGGGAGATTACAGCGCAATTACGACGCTTAGCACTATGGGGTTACTGTCTCTAGCTGCGTGCAGTCGTCATCTCGACGAGGTGGAAGAATTAACGTCTCGCTAAATAAACGGAACATCCCTTTGACTCAGTGTACCGGAGGTCTTGCATTGATCAACGGGTACTCGCAGTGATGGTTAATAATAATGATTGTTGGGCCTTAACACAGTGATGGTTATTATCCAGCTTTTAACCCGTGTCCCGAAGTGCGCGCCCTCAGCAGTGCCTAATGTGGAGCGCACGCACATAGAGGAAAGATGAGCATCCTCTGCATGGCATATCGCAACGTTAGTGTATGTAGCATGAAAGATAGTGAGAAGTTTCAAGGCAGTGTTTATTAGTCAGGACCGATCGCCCAGCGACCCTGATCGACCAGTGGTACTTTTTGCATTGTCCAAGAATTAGTTGCTATCATTACGATAATTATGATAACTTGTTCGTAACGTGGTAACGTTGTGCAAACATTCATAATGAAACAAAATATTTATCTTTCCCTTCCATATTATCAGCGGTTTGAAAGTGCTTGCCTTATTTTAACCAATAGCAGGGGTAAGTAAAGTTGCTATTCGAAGCAACGAGGTAGGGAGTGAATAACGCGAAGTTACTGAAAGACGTGCTTTTGCTCACATCCTTAGTGGTAGTCGTTTCAATTACAGGTGAATCAGAAGCCCGTTATGTAACACGGGAAGGATAGAGGAAGAGGAGGGAACAGTGGGTGTAGAGCTGACGTGAATATATACGACCCTATTACTTGACATCTGAAACGTATCGACACCCATAACGCTGATGGGGAGCATCTTCAAAGATAGCGTTCATCACACGCCGCCTAATATCACTCGGCTGCATTTCCACACACACAAAAAAAAGACTGAACAATACACTGACACGTCAGAGGACGCCAATTATTGAGTAGGAGAAAATGATCGTGAGCATAAAAATAAAAGTAAATCAAGGCCAATCTAAAAGCAAGCCAGAATGTCTCCGTACAATCTCATCTTTAGTTCACGGCGCCATCGACAAGCTGATTTGTCTCTGTCACCTGCGTGAGCGAAGAGGTGAATAAATAGGGTGATCTAAGCGCTTCTATTGAGCGAAGAAAATTTAAGCTGGTCGAGTATGGCAGGTAAGCCCTAAGTGAACGGAGTAAGATAGCGTCACATAATTTCTGGGATAAATACATCTACCACACCCGCGCACGCAGACACACACGTGTAAATGTATGTATGTACAGTACGTGCATAGAAACACAAATAAACCGACAGACGCGTAGTCTTTTTTTCCTGTGGCTGTTCAATCGCCAGCAGTGGCTACACATTTCGTGCTTTGCGAAAACTTATTAGTAAAATTGAGTGCTTATGCTTCGTTGCAAAGACTTACTTCTAAAGATTAGTGGTTTTGTTTGAAGATAACAAGATAATATCACGTTTAACTTGTTTTTTATTTGAAAGAGAAAGACTGAAGCTGAAACTTTTCCTCCAGTCACATATTCAACGCACGTACAATAACAGGCTTCTTTTGCGTACTCGTGTGACAGTTCTTACGATTACGTGCCTTCTAGCAAAGAACAAGCCCCAGCCTTTTTCCAATTCATTGTGGTCATGAAGCGTGCAGCAGGAAATTGTCACACTTCGCAATAAAACATAAATAACGTCAAGCCTTCGGAAATGAGAAAAAAATAGCAGAAAGTGGCGGCTCACAACATTGCTAGAAACACAAAAATATTGCGCCTAGGTTCCGGTTAGCTACCTTGAGCGTCGACAATCTCACTGCAACGTTCTTGAGCGAGCACTGATGTTCTTCTGCAAACAAACTAAAAAAAATTAACCATACCTAATCTGCTTCTCGCCTCCAGACTTTTGAATGCCTTCGTCGACAGCGCACCACAAGCTCAAGCACCAGCGAGCCCATTCCATTCAAATGCTGTTCCATTCGTTTCGAGGAGAAACACAAATGTGGGGTCGTCAGAGGGCACGCTAATCCCTTGTTTTACGCCGCATCCCATTTGAAGTTGCCAGCGCAGTGCCTCACTCACTAAGCGACGAGGCCGGAAGAAACTTAGCGAAGAACTCATGTTTGGCGATGCGGTTGGAAGCTGGCGAACTCTGCTATGCATAATCGCCGGCAAATTTGGATAGTGCGCAGCTGCCGCTAAGTCTGAGGAAGCAGCCGTCTGTTACGGGCTTTGCTTCCGAAGCTCGCGAAACAACTCTAGGGACGAAGAATAGGTAGCTCAGCATCTCTTGCAACTAAAAACTCGCCGAAAACGACGCAGAAGAGAAAGGCGAGAGTGAGAAAATATAGGAATGAAAAGAACGCAAGTCGAGGGGAAAACGTTGCATATATAGTGAGAAACGTATGACGTGTTACCTAAAATATAAACAAGGAGCAACTGGCCAAATGTGTCCCTTGCATAGCTCGGCAACACTTGTGGAGCTCACTCAGACTCACTCATGAAATATATTTTGCGCTTAAGGCTCACTTGGACTCAGACTCACCAAAGTTTTCCTGGGCCGAACTCACTCGGACTCACACTCACGAATATTTCCTTCAACCGGACTCACTCGGACTCAAACTCATCAAAATATTACTCACCCGGACTCACTCAGACTCAGACTCAGGTCTCGATCTGAGTCTGAGTGAGTCCGATTGAGTCGACTCATGAGTGAGTTCGCCGACGTATGGTTCCTTGTGCTGGCGATGACGCCTTGACGTATGGTATTGCAGGTAAACTGCTCACAAACGCATTGGCGTAATTACATATGGATATAACTCTGTCGTTAAGCTTACTTATCTCAGCCGCGTACATGGAGCCGAATTTTCAAAGCGTTTCATTCGCGAGTGATCTCTGCCGTATGTTGGTACCTTCGCTAACAATGTGTCTAGCTTCAGGGCAGGCTGGAATGTTCCCCTGAGAGCAGCCCTAGCGTAATTTTCGCGAATACGTATTTCTTTGTGCTACATCACCACGTACTGCCCCATGCTTCAGGTACGAAACGGGACAGATGGCCTGAAGGCTTGCCAAAAGAAACTGAATAAAATAATTGTTTTCTAACGCTAAAGAAATGAATAATTTCATGAGAGAGATATAATTTGTTTTATGAAATGCTGTGTAGAGTTTAATATAAGAACGATTCGCCTCCAGGGCTCCAGCATCTGCGAGAAATTGTAAAGTAAGATGTCAATAAATTATTATGTATATCGAACTTTTGATTAGTGTACGCTTGCTTTGCGCAATTCGCTAATGCTCCTCTTTTACAAAAAAATACATACGACATCATTTTGTTGTGAACGTTGAGGAGATGAGTTTAACGGGAACCTCGAGCAACGTGTAGTTCAGAAATTTTTCATCTGCATCGAGATTGTTTAGCAACTCCATAAGCAATAAAATGTTTGAATAGGGACATACTTTTGACAGAAGCTTAGTACAGAGCATACCTTCAGTAGCACCAGAATTTCGCTATTTTTGTTGTTCGTATGAATTGTGAAAGTCTACGTCGCGAGCTCATTAAAAAAAGAGCGTACCTTATTACCTAAGGCGTTTAAGCAAGAGTTTTTAAATTTTACTCCTGTGATTTCTTTCTTCACCGTCTGGCATTAAAAAACATATTTCGCTGGAAACAACTATGCTCATTATTGCTTGCCTACGAATATCTTACGTTACGTGCATTCCAATTTATATAAATATTGAATTATACGTTTAGGCCAGAAATTCTTGCGCAACAGTCGGTTCTGGTGATCTAGCGAAGAGCTGTGACGATTCCTGATTCCTTTTTCCTGCCCTGCCTTTCGGAATCTTAATGTTCACTTAACTTAAATGTATTTAAACTTCTATTGTGATCTTTTCAGTGTTGTAGACTTTCGACAGTGAAAGGAAACTTTTTTCCGGGTCGTATTTGACACCTTATACTCATGAAGCGACCTTTTTCACGGACGTTCCAAGAAAGGAGTGCCGCTTATTCGCAAGCGAATGAACGAAGGGAGAAGGAAAGAATATTTGAGCCAAACTAAAGTGTGAGAGTCCGCACGCCGGTGACTGTCATTGACCGAATAACAAATGCCGCGTCCGCTCTCCACGCATGCCACAGAAAGAGAGGGAGATAGAAAACGCCGTGATAGGATGAAGTTATCCTCCTTGAGTGATTCACCGCTTCGATACGAAGAATTTGCGTGACGCTCGTCAGTGTAGCACTGCGATACCTGGCGTTTGACGGCTTATTACGCTTAACTTGTTTGCACAGTAGCTGTCCCGTTCGCATATTCACCTTGGTATAGGAGCTGTACACTCTTGCAAATTCTAAATCTCGCGCGATTGTGAACTCCATGGCACGGTAGGATCTTATATCGGCGGGAACCGATGAGATCAGCGATACGACGATCGCTTTAGATTGGGCGTATTACCGACAGCGTTGAAACGTAAATGTGCTCAGTAAGCATGCGCTTTTATATAGAAGATATTGTTACTTCTCGCTTATATTAAGCGTTACCATGTCCCTGACTGAAAGCTCGCGCGATATTATTAAAAAAAATAGAGAGATGGAAGGGAACTTAACGGAGGTGATACATGGACTGCAAACAACGTGCGAAAAAGGGTTACCCACCACTAAAGTTACCCTACCCTTGCTTGCGACGGGAACGCAGTGTCTTATTTCCGAATGGACCAAGGAGGCTCTCCACCGCTAACAAGTGAAGCATACGAAAGCATACGAAATTCGTGAAGCGCAGTCTTGCTTGTTACGCCTGTTTTGTAGCTGACTTCTTTATTGTGGTCACCAGTTGAACTGGAGTGGACGGGCAGGCTCAGAGATGCAGCAGACATGAAGAGTAAGAAAAAAAGACAATGCATGGGGCCAGGTGGCGTACAACGTAGTACTTCCTCGATTGGGCAGAGCTCTTGCGATAGCTTGCTACTCAGGATAGCGAGCAATCCTTTGTGCGTTTATGGTGTCTGAGTTTATGCGATGATTTTATGTTGCACTTTGACGACTTCTGTGATTTATTCTGCTTCCTCCTATATTGGCTTTGCTTTTCCTTTTCGCTTTCCTCCTGCACTTGTCGCTGCGCATTTTCTTGCCATAAAAATGATCTCCCTCTCTTGTTCTTGTCTTTACAAGCGCGTTGCGCCCGGCTGCTTTGTATATATATATATATATATATATATATATATATATATACAGGGTGTTTCAAGAAATGTGTCCACTATTTTTAAAAAAATCAGCAAAATGCGGTATCTGCTCTCTGTCTTCACATTTGGTTTTTCTCTAGCGGCGGGCATCTTAAGATGGTTGAAGACATGATTTGGGACAGTAATTAAGCAAGTTAAATTAATTACCTTTTTAATTAGCGGAGTTTGGTGGTTAAGCCCAATGGGCGAATTGAAGTCCTTCATGCGAAGAACCCATTTCAGCTTTGAGATTTCGAAAAAGCGGCCTCTAGGAATAATTGCGAAGTAATGAAATTCTCCCATATTCAGCGGCCAAACCGAAACCGAAAAGCGGAAGAGCGCAACTGCCACATTTGTCTGAGACGTACACAATGAGTGAACGTCATTATATCAACCATTAACCGACTTCTTGGTGTGAGTGTGGGGGGCTGCGTTTGCAGTAGTAGCACACATGACGCACATACATTAACGAACGGGGAAGAACTGCACATCTGTAACCGTTGCCTTGAACAGTGACGTCATTCTAGTCGTCTGCTTGTTGCGCTCATCGGTGCTTGGGTTTCGGTTTCGCCATTGAATTTGCCTGAATTTCATTACGTTCCAATAATTATTAGAGGCCGCTTTTTCGAAATCTCAAAGCTGAAATCGGTTCTTCGCATGAAGGACTTCCATTCTCCTATTTTACTTAACCACCTAACTCCACTAATTAAAAAGTTAATTAATATAACTTGCTTAATTACTATTCCAAATCATGTCTTCAACCATCTTAAGACGCCTGCCGCTACAGAAAAAGCAACTGTGAAAACAGCGAGCAAATATCGCATTTTGCCGATTTTTTTAAAAATAGTGGACACATTTCTTGAAACACCCTGTATATACAGGGTGTTTCAAGAAATGTGTCCACTATTTTTAAAAAGTCAGGAAAATGCGCTATTTACTCGCTGTCTTCACAGTTGCTTTTTCTGTAGCGGCAGGCATCTTAAGATGGTTGAAGACATGATTTGGGACAGTAATTAATAAAGTTATATTAATTATTTTTTTAATTAGCGGAGTTAGGTGGTTAAGTAAAATAGGAGAATGGAAGTCCTTCATGCGAAGAACCGATTTCAGCTTTGAGATTTCGAAAAAGCGGCCTCTAATAATTATTGGAACGTAATGAAATTCAGGCAAATTCAATGGCGAAACCGAAACCGAAACGCGGAAGAGCGCAACTGCCACATTCGTCTGAGACGTCCACAATGAGTGAACGTCGTTATATCAAACATCAATTGACTTCTTGGTGTGAGTGTGTGGGCTGCGTTTGCAGTAGTAGCACGCATGACGCACATACGTTAACGAACGGGGAAGCACTGCACCTCTGTAACCGTTGTCTTGAACAGTGACGTCATTCTAGTCGTCTGCTTGTTGCGATCATCGGTGCTTGGGTTTCGTTTTCGCCGTTGAGTTTGCCTGAATTTCATTACGCCACAATAATTAATAGAGACCGCTTTTTCTAAATCTCAAAGCTGCGATGGGTTCTTCGCATGAAGGACTTCAATTCTCCCATTGGACTTAACCACCTAACTCCGCTAATTAAAAAGTTAATTAATGTAACTTTCTTAATTACTGTCCCAAATCATGTCTTCAACCACCTTAAGATGCCTGCCGCTACAGAAAAAACAATTGTGAAGACAGCTAGGAAATATCGCATTTTGCTGATTTTTAAAAAATAGTGGACACATTTCTTGAAACACCCTGTATATGTACTTTCGCGGCAATCATTTATGTGCATCTTTGGTCACCGGAAGATAATGCTATACATGATAAAAGCAAAGTGTCGTGAATAGGAGTGCTCCCACACTACTGTGATAAACGTACCTACGACGTGGGCGGTCGTAATGGCTGCAATGAGACTCAAGGAAAGAAATCGTGTATTGAGCGTAACCATCTGGTACAGCTACAACTCTTTAAGACGTCGCTTCTCCGTTCGTTTTCTTTGGCATTGATGGGTAGTATAGACAGGGGCCAGCGTGTTGAAAGGCACCGCCACACCCCAATGGCAGGCATCGACCTGATTGCAGTTATGTATAGGATAGCCACTGACGCGGCCTACATCCTTTGGAGGAATGTTAACGTTCAAAGGAATGGTCGCCGGGCATTTGTAGATAGATCAATACGGCGGATAATAAATAGCGCAAATAGAAAACACTTCATGCGAAAACAACCCCATAATATGTCACTCGTACCTCTGAAAGCAGGCACGGTATCGTACAAGCTTTCCCTTGTGTACTTGGCGCGATGAAGGAAAAGACGGCTGACATGTACCTGATCGAAGCTAAGGCTCGAGCTGAATGGGAGCAAGCTTACGGCACTTATGCACAACTGCCGAGGAGAAATTCATGGCCTCATTTGCATAGACACCTAATTCTGCCGCTTTCTGAGACCAAAGGAACGTAAAGGAAGGAGTCCCGTGTCCCGGCACTTAGTGCTAAATCGGTTCGTGGAAGCGACGACACTTTTCAGACTAAGCACAGCTTACCGCGCTTTACGCGGTCGCGTCTGCACTCTACTATGTTGCACTCTACACTGCTCTTCCTTTGAGGTCTATAATAAAAAAAATCGTTTTATGAAATGCAGAAACTGCGACATCACACCAAAGTCAACTGCGACATCAATGTCAACTGTGACATCACACCAAAGCTTCGAATGGACAACTTGCAGGTCGCTTAACTCAGTTAGGATTGTATGAGCACGCAGGGTAGTCATTTTTTATAAATTACTTGCCCAGGAGGTGAAGCGTTCTTGAAGGAAAGCGAAGTGTGACATTACTTAGCCAGGCTCTCAGCACGTACTAGTGTACAGCGCGAAGGTCTGCTTTTTCACTATAGAAGAAAATGTCCGATTGTAGCAGCTGAATTTGACAACCAACGACTTCATTCACCGACTCTAACGCTAATGACGCCGCATTTCTTCCACAATATGGCGACGTTTTAGTGCCACATTTACGAGTCTCATTTATCTGTGTTCTTTTTTATCGACTCTTATTTACCTCTGATTATTAATTTATTTAGCGTCTCTCGTTTATGGTATGATATAATGGCGGCATTCTTGCAAATCCGTAGTACTCGTCTATGTACCATAGACTTGGAAGAATGCGAAAATAATATTTTGCGGTAGCGTCGACGGTTTCTCGGGTGAAGCTTTATTGCCAGATTTTTTAAATGCGAATGCATTTCTTAGTCGGGCTATGTCAGGCGGCGTTGTCCGCGGCGGTGTCCGCGCGCCGGCAGGTGTTATCTCTCCGCTCTCACTCCCTCTCCCATAGCAACAGCTGCGGGCGCGCGCGCTTATCCTCGCCCCTAGCAACCGGAGCATGTGGTGCGAGAGAGTGTAGGAGAGGGTAGGTGCAGTGCTTCGCCGCTCCTTCCCTCGTCGTTCGCTCTCTCTCCTTCCTGCGCCCCACTCTCCCATCCGCTCGCGCCTCACTCTCGACCGTTCGCTGGCTGGGCGCCTCTCAAGGCGATGGCAGAAGTTGGTGAAGGCGAATTTACGCCATTAAAATTACTACGCCGTGTACTCTCGGCGCAAGAAATGCATTCGCATTTCCTCACGATTCCCTTCGGGGAGGTGGGGGGCATTTTTTTTATGACTTTGTTGACAAATTAGAAGTTTTTAAACTGTCACGTTGTTACGGACGTTTCTCTGAAACAGTGCCAATTTATCGCGACCCGTGAACAATTGAAGACATTGCAATTGCGAATGCCTCAGTCACGAGTACAATGTCGAGACGAAATTGCGTGGCGTCGGCGGTCCATTGATGTGGTGGTCGCATTTCACGCTTCAACGAGCAGCGAACAATCCACCCGGTAATGATGCGGTCAGAAGAGAAGCGAGCGCATCGCTTGGGTGAGCCTGCTTTGCCATCACCTGAATACTGATGCGGTAGCCGCTCACCGTTCCACCCGATTCGAGCGTTTCATTTACCCTCTAGGTGCCTCCTTATGGTTTGTGCAAAGAGGAAAAATAAAAAGAATGAAGAACTACCTTGAAGAAACCATGTCACGTAGGCATTTCATTCCATACGTTCTGCCTTTGTAGGGGAAAGACTTTCGTTTCTATCAAGTAGCTCAGTGAGAATAAACGTGAGAAAAGTGAGAAAGCCACGAAGGAAACCAGCTGTCAGGGAAACCATCTTTCTAAGAAGTCATCAGCGGTTCTAAGGACAGAGCCATGGCGTAACTCGTGAAATGTGAAAGAAGTTACGTGACGAGCAGAAACATTTCGAAGGAATAGTCATAGCAAAGAATTTTACCGGAGAAAATTTTAAACGCGAACGTTTTTTTTTTTCATAGTAGAAACGCTGCTGTGTTACGAAAGTTGCTGCAACAATCATCGAGTCATTCAGAAATTGTAACTTGCGAAGAGCAACGCGAAATGGAAGTAACTCTACTGACAAATATAAAACAAAATTTATTCCTTTCTTTTTATTCCTCTCACCTACTATTTCGTATGTTTTACCTTTTTTCACAGGTGTCCGCAGGCCACATCATATATAAAAGAAACCATTAAAGGGCTTATTCTTTCATTTTCCATACACACAGAAAGACAGTTGCATAGAGAGGCAGGCAGGGTAACCGGAGATGGTTGCGACGGAATACCCCCACAGGTGGCGGAGTAGGTCAAGTTAGGAAAATTAGTGAAATATGGTGAGTAATTCCGAGTATTTCATGACTATAGTTAAAATTGAGTTTCAAGAGACAGTGTTGTAAAATATTTGATATTGCTTTGCTGAATTTAATCTCGTTGATAATGCAGTTATACGCAAACATTAATCAGTGCGTGGCTGTGATAGCAAAGTGAAACTGACAGCAAAGTAAAAAGAACACGTGATTTACGGAGTCCAAGCAAAAGAAACGTTGCCCTTCATTAAAGCGTTCTCGAGCAAAATTGTTACTGCACAATGCGTACCAAGTGTGAAGCTCCTGTTCTTTTTGCGTAAGTAAAAGAGAAGCACGAATTACTCAGGTAGGCTAAGCACAAGGTAATTTCTTCCAGTAGGGATGCGGTCTCATATGTGAGGACATCGTATCATTAATGAAAACGGACAGTTTCCAGTCTGCGATGAGCACCGCGCAGGTGTACTAGCAAACGCCCTCACATTATCATCATTGTTGAAGGCGTGTCACTATAATGCCCGCAACTTTATATGCAGGGCATAGAAGAACCTTCGAAGCATGTTCACCTCTCGTCAAGAGTAGCAGCGCTGAACAAATTGCGCGAAAATTAAGGGAGGGCGCCGTATATGCTAACTTTTCTTTCTCTTTCGAGCAGTTTCAATCTCGCTGAGTGATTATACCTCATTAAATAAGCTTCTGCTTCGGCGGTGCGCACGTCTAGATTCTAACGACGGTGCCACGTGGCGCATACAATCAGATGAAAGGTACTACGGCGTGGTTTGGCAGTGTCAAGCAACACTCCGATACTGCCATCTTTTATTCAATTTTGCACTCGATTGTTCATGTTCTACTTACTTTTGCTAAAGTGTCCACGATTCTTCACCAACCTTGTTTTGCAAGTCAAGCAGTCTTTTAGTACACGTTTTGCTTACCTCTGCTAAAGTGTCCGCTGCTGGGTACTGAGAGCTTGGCCCAGTCAAGCTACATGTATATAACTTTTTTCCCACTTTCCCAACCACATCTCATGTGCATTTTTTGTACTTTTGGGTGAGTGAGTGAGCGAAAACACTTCATTTGGTCCACAATAGACGTGAGTAAACTCAACGTCACCTAGCTAGGTCCACTCGGACGTTAAGTAAACCAACTTCAACTGCAACTCTACTTTCCTCCTCACCCTTTAGTCTTTCGCTGTGCTCGTTCGCTTGGTTAAGGAGGGAGAACACGAGGGCGAGGCGCGATGGCACTCAGTGCACGAACGGGCAACTAAGAGCTACGCTCTAAAGTAAAATTCCGCTGTAAACTCTGCTCGTTGCTTTAAAATAGCGTCCAACAAGATTCGGCAAGTAGTCGTGGCAGTTTCGTTACACCACTTGCGCTTCGTTGACACTAAGGGTTAATGTGCTGCATAGTTCCATTGCGTCGAGTTTTGCAGTTTGCTGCGGTGCATTGAAATTGACGTATAACTACCATTCACTAGTCTTAAGCTATTGTGCCTCCGGATTTCGAGGCAACGTGTCACGGAAGCTCTTCCATCAACGAAGGCAGTGCGGCTAGCCTAACTGCCCCATCTGGCGACATCTTGTCAAGCGCGAAATGCGTTCCGACTGAATGCTTGGCACCGTTATCGACGTAAAGGGGGGCTTGCTGGGAACTTCATTCACTGCGTGCTTTAGGCCAAGTGAAGCGTTTACGGTTCAAGTCTAGTGGGAGAGTTCTGTCGTAACGCGCATTCGTGATAGAGGAAAAAAAATAATGGGGAGGAAGGGAGTGGCCACGATGTTCGTGCGCAGTTTCTCGGCCGGCCATAGCTTACGAAGTCCAAAGGGGAGAGTCGTTCCTTTCTGCCGACGACAGCCTCATCAATCAAGCGCCGCCAATTACGTGTACGCAAAGCTTTAGCCTTCAAGGTCTCGGCATTATATTCTGTCTTTTGAGCATTGCATGCAGGAGGCGGTTCATTAGGCAAACGCTCCGAACTCTAGTCCCCACTCGTCGTAGCGCGGGTCAATGAGGACGCAAACTCTGCGTGCACTCGTTGTGTAGAGAAAACAACTGGGTAAAAAGACAAGCAATATAGCGTGCCGCTCCTTTTAACACAGCGTTCTGCGTTTTTATTTATTGTGGAAAAGGCCTACCAAGTGGGTTGCCAGTTACATTGGGTGAACGATGGATGTTGGTTAAAAAAAAAAAAAGAAACACACAGCTCCTTACATTGGATACCGACGCTTGTATATATACTGGGCTAAACTGCGCTGACAAAAGAGTGTAATATGCTCTGGGCTCTCCTAATGGTAATGTATTTGTACATAATATTGCAATGTTCAAGGTTGGTTCTCGTGATGCAGGGTCCATGACGAAGCAATTAATCAAACCTGATAGTCTGAATTTATCTCTTTCAAGTTAAATTTGTAAATTTATCTTACACTTTCTACCGGTTGGCTTTTCCTTACACACACTCTTGCAGCAAATTTTTACAGTACGAACCTTTCAAATTTAAGAGTACTACTCTTTTCATTGGCGTTTGGTGATGATCGCATGCCGACTTTTTTTTTTTTTTACTATGAGATATATCTCTCGCGCTGACCTTGGCTTTCACATCCACCTGTCTGTCTACCGCGCTGACCATGCGCACCTAGAAAAGTTGAAGGTATTGAGTATGCCAGAAAAAGCGACACCGGAACTGACTTTAATGTAATAATAGAAAGCTAGTATTTTTAATGGTGGTCGTTACGCGCCTGACCGTTAAATCTATCAACCTCAGCGGTTGCAGAAGAACGAATTAGGATGTCAGACACTTAACGAGCAATCATTTCTGCTATCCAGAATAACTGTACTGAACTACCCGATGCAATGCTTCCTGATATTTTCGAGCAATACATAAATCATGATACGCCACCATTGCATTACGCGCCGAGCACGGCTACGTGGAAAATAATTCGCAAACTGTTACCCTAGCTAGCACACCCCCAAGCAACAAAGCAAATAGGAAGGGAGCTGCTGCTAGCCCTCTATTATCGGCTTAATGATGCGCAGAAACCGTTACCGGGAAGCAGGAAGCATCTGGAACCCAATCGTTGCTCACTGTGCATGGCGTTCGCGACCTTGGTCTTTAATGGAGCCTGGTTATATTACCTCAAAAGCTAGGCTGACGCCACGTTACGCACAGGCCTCCCCGGCAGAAAGCATGCTCGTGTACTCGTCCGCGCGAACGTTAACCGCCGTGAAGGCTTCTGGAACTCTTCACGCGAGATCTGTATGGAACGAGAACTCCGCGAAAAAGCGCAGAAACCGAGAGAAATAAAGGACGCGAAGCTAAGCAAAATGACGAATTCCAGTCCTGAAACGAAGTGCAGACCTAGGAAACGGCAACATTATTTTGTTGGAGGTGCACTGTGTCTAGCAAGCTCGACTTTCGGGCGAGCCGCTAATTTCCTTAAGTTGAGAAGACTCATTGGCGAAGCATAAGCGATCACGTTGCCGCTATAAGGGGAGATAATTCAATAGAGAGACGCGTTATGATGTTTTATATCGCGTAGTTTTACATACTGTACCCAGCAAAATCAATCTCCTATGCTCGCTTTTTCGCAATTACAGCTTCACGTTATTAAACATCCATTAGTTAAATCAATTTTTCTATCAAGCAATGAGCAAAAGCCTCGGTGTTAGTACTTGCTCAGCTGTACTTCCTAGGCATAGAGGTTTGATTAATTTACTAAACTGAACGAGACATTACCAAAATATTTGATAACATGACCATTGATACAGTACCTTTACAGCGAAATGTTTTTTGAAGACAAAACATGGCGAGGCAAACTTCAATGGAGCCTACAAGCGTACAGAGTAAATCAACTCTTAATTGCGATAGAAAATAGAGGGACATTCTCGGCGGGTTTTTGCCATCGCGTCCCATATATATATATATATATATATATATATATATATATATATATATGTGTGTGTGTGTGTGTGTGTGTGTGTGTGTGTGTGTGTGTGCGTGTAAGAAACAAAGGAAGATAACTTAGAACAATTTTCTGACACGTAAGACCGGGGATTTGAACCTGCGACCCCTCGCCCTGCAACAGGCCGCGTCGCACAACTATATCGGCCACGAGCCATACATCCCCATACAGTTTTCAGTTCGTACTCGGCCTGTGTATACATAGTCGTTACGTTCATGTGTCGTTCTTTGTGTTCAAGCAGTGCGCTGCAAATGTCGAGCCGTGACAACTAGTTGTTAGTTCGCGCTCACTCTGCATGTGTTCTTTTCGTGCGTGACTCCTTTTAGAGCCTTAGAGCCCGTTTTAAACTGTCTTGGGCCCACTCCTACAAATACTGTTGCTGGGTGACCACTGTGCCATAAATCGCCATAATTTTGCGAAGTAAGGAGGTACCCACTATACTATTATTCATCATTTTTCTGAGAAGGATGAATATTAGAAGCGAGGAACTGCGGAGAAGATCTGGGGAGGTACCCGTTCACACATCTGTAAGGTAGTACCCGCACTTCGCTGGTGCTTTTGCTGATGACAGGAAAGAGTTATGGCGGAGCATTTTCTAACGCGTGGTTAGCTTTAAACCACTCACGAGTTACGTAATTCGCATTGTGGAACGAATGGTGGTATTTTACACTTATACTACGCTATATTATGTTTGTTTACGTGATCTGGCCCTTTCGCGACTTGACGCCTGTATAGCGTCTTTTTGCGATGGAGTTTCAACATCCGGCGTTGCTCTTAGAAGATTGACTCTAACGCTGATGGCCTGGGTTCAAATCCCAATCGATCTTGTTTTATTTTTCTCCGCGCTCGATAGCGGTTACGGACGCCGCCGCCGCCGACCAAAATCAGCTGTGTATCCCATAACACCTTTCACGGTGAAAGCAGAGCGGTAGGTTGACTTAAGGTTGGGGATCCTGAATTGTCCGAATATTCGCGGTAGTGTGACGCCCTACATGTGTGCAATAGTTGAGAAACGCGGTATTTCCAGATCGAGGTGAACACGTCGTCCACCGAGAACTGGCCGGCTACGCCGCTTCGGAAATAATAGAATGTGCACACAGAGAGCAAAGCATTAAATTATACCAAGCAGAAAAAAAAAAATTCTGGAGTCAACTGGGGCTTCAGCTTCAGCAGAAGCAAGTTTCAAGGATGTAGTGGAAAAAGGACGCCATTCAGTATGTTTAAAGCGAACACAACCAAATGTGATGGGGATGAGAGAAACAGAAAAGGAAGCTTTCATTCTGTCGAAAGCCTTCGACGCTTCACAGCCCCAGGCAAGGTGAACGAAAGATCACAGAGATAACTTCTCGCACAACCAAGGCAGTAAATAAATAAATAAATAAATAAATAAATAAATAAATAAATAAATAAATAAATAAATAAATAAATAAATAAATAAATAAATAAATAAAACAACGTCCTCCTTTGTTCGTAACACGTCTTCTTGCAATCCGCGTCACATCATAACACGGCTTCCCAGTAGAAGCGCCTCCTCGGAATACTTGGAAGAACATCAATCAACGTTCCTGTCAGGTTTTCCTGGTTCCCTTCAAGGATGTTGGGAAAAATCAAAGGCTTTATCTGGTTTTTTCTTCAGCTTTCGTTTTATCCTTCAGAAAAGTGTTACAAGAGTTTAAAAATATTAGAAAAAAAAATCACAGCCCGAGCATTCCGTACAGGTGGTTGGCCAAGGAAGCTTAAACGTGCAGCCCTAGTGGTTATCGTTGGGTTAATCACGATGGCTCATTAAACTTCTCGTGTTTCTTAATGAGGTTACACACACTTTCAGCTTCGATTTATGACAGCATTGAGTTCAGGTGCCGTGTACTGTGCTTCGCATGATCACCATCATGGAAGAGTGTAATGAGTGGTTAATTGTATGTAGTAGTGTGTTAATCAGAATGGTTAATAGCAGCTTTCACTGTCGTTACCAGGTGACACTACGAAGCCGCACGTTACATCTTCTCAGGTTAACTATCGGTATAGAGTGCTTGTACGGTGATTTCTTTAGTGGTGAGTAGTCAGACTTGCCCAATTTGTGTGGCACATACGTGCTTTTACGTTTTATGTAGATGGGACGGGCGAACTTTGGTTTCACCTAGCCGTATATTGTTTTGCTGTAATATGATAGAAAAAACAATTTCATTGGACAACATTGGCCGAACAATTTAGGCGATTGCAAATCAATCAATGAATAACGTTTACGGCCAGCGTATAGGCATTACGAAATGATGCTATGTAGTATAAAATAAAAAAAATTGGGGGTGACCCTTAAGCTTCGTCTTAAAGAGTTGAACGCGATAGCGATATCCTGTCCCTATTACGTACTTCAGCCACTTAGTGCATACTTGCAATGCACCCACTACGTGGTGTTAAGGGAATACGCGCAGTGACGTGTGTGCCTTCTGTAATGGGTGGCCGGCTTTAGTCGTTATGATAGTCACATGTTCTCACGCCTGGTCGCAATGTACGCTTGTACCACGCAATATTATTGCGATATTACATGTTATGTTGCGACACCTATATACAGGATGCGTGTGTTTATGAAGTATGATCGTTGTTTTCATTGAATTTCCAAGCAGAAGTTCTTTTCACTGCATTTCCAAGCGCAGGCGTGGCTGTGTGTTAGAACACCTGCTTGCCACGCAGATGACCCGGGTTCGATCCTCACTCAGACCCGAAAATTTTTATTATTTATTTTATTTGCATCTTTCTCGATTTTTTGGTCACGGACAAGATGATGATTTTTCGCTCACAACCAACGACGCCGACGCCGACACCGACGCCGACGCCGCAATTTCTGCGAAACGAGCTCTTTAACGCTATCGCGTTAAAATTCGAAGCCAACTGTACCTTGCCTGTAGCTGCGACAGGGGTTGCCCCGACCCTGCAAGCTTGATTCGCGCAACCTTTTGAATCCCCGAAGAAATTCCAGCCAGCGCCAAGGATGGAAAAGTTCACGTCTCCGAAACACATGAGTGACCACGGTGGCATCTACGGGTGTCCTGAAGCCGTGGCTTTAAGACACTCGACACATGTACACAGTTACCACGAAGCTCCTCCAAGGTGTGTCGACGAGCAGCTAGGCTCCCGAAAAGATATTTAATCATTATAATTAGTGGCCTTCATTTCCCTCCTTTCCTTTTTGCTGAACTAAAACAAAAAATGGAGTAGCCGAGGTTTTCTTTGCCTCCATTTCTCTGCAGAAACTTGGATATAAAAAGAAGAACAGAATGCACCACGTACTATGGAATTTTCGAAGCGCCTCACCAGGCCATCTCCTTCAGCATTATATTCAGTATTCTCGCTGGAATGCTCTCCGTGAGAAATTCAATTTCTCTTCCTTTATTTGAGTAAACTGGAAACCACCGACGAAGCGCAAATTATGCCACAGATATTTTTAGGCTCTCGTAATACCCTCAGCATTAGAAATAATTCCCATCTCTCTTCTACAGACATATCCTCCAATCGCTAGTGTTTTCTAACAGTGTTGTGATGCTCTGATATAGTGCTCTACATTATGTACAAAAGTGTACCAATATACCAATACTCAAAAGACATGTCTCAGAAGATGTTACCAATGTATGTGTTGGGGCGTTATTACCAATACACGAAGCGTGGTTTGGCATTTCGCCATGAAAACGTCCAATACAGCGGGAAAGATAATCGGATAAGACCATAAGGATGGCTGCCATTGTGTTACCATGGCAACAGGGCCCGAGTATCGAAAGACAACCAGAAGCCAGACCAAGTTGGCGAGATATCAGTGGCGCTATTTTATGCAACCACCCACTGTTTGCATAGGCACCACGTCTGTCTTGTTTCTTTGTTTTTTTTTTCTTGTTTAGGGAAGGTGATTGTGTCATCGCTCCTTCAGGCTACAGTTGTTTTGCCAATCCAGCTGATAGCCATACCGTGGATTGTGTAATGCAAGGAGCGGATATAGTTGCCCCTCGGATGCACTCGCTTTCATTGTTTGGGAGATCAATAAAGGCGGCGTGCCTTCTTCGTCTTTCGTGCACTTCGCTAATCGAACCACCTCTTGCGCGAGTTGCTTAAGACGAATAGTACATCACTCTTCGTTGCGTCTGCCTGAATATTGACCCGTAGCAAAACGCGCAGTAGATGTCCACTTACGTTCTGTATGAAAGTAATCCTTGTCTCGTATGAACGATAAGGAAGAGTTATATTGAGTGACCTTATGCTTCGATTCCAAGGACATTCAGCGCTCCTTTAACAAAGGGCCGGACGTGAGTGTAGGTTTGCTTGATTACACCATCAGCCAAAACTCGGTGAGAATTAAAATAACAAATTGTTTATTGTGTTTTATACTTTTTAGATCAGAATAATTGCAAGATATGAGTATTTTTGAACGTTTGGATATTACGAAGGTTTGAGGAGATCACCACTGAGTTAATCTCAGTTTAGCAAGGTGACTGTATGCCATAATTATTCCGGTAGGCGATAAATATTCCTTCCATAAAAATTTGACTACCTTGTACATTTTGTGACAATCGAATTGTTATTCAGTGCTATTACAGCAACGGTAATGCGGGCAACAAAAGTGCCTGATTGCATTGCGTTCTGGCTCCGTGGCAACTGTCATGAGTGGACGCGGTCTTTGTCGATCTGTCGACGGAGGTTCCTCAAAAAAGAAAATTTTTCTGCGCAGGCTACTAGCTTCAGTTCCTCCTATGTGCATTCCATTCATTCGTTTTCATCCTCTACTATCTCTCCTCTGTCATTGAGGAGGAGGAGGAAGATGCACTTTATTGGGAAAAAAGAGTGAATAAATTCATGCAGTTTATGGTCTGGCTCTCAGTCCAGGGCTCTGCTGGCTCGAGCGGCTCGCTGGGATTTTTTTTAACGCGATAGCGTTAAACAGCTCGTTTCGCAGAAATTCCGGCGTCGGCGTCGGTGTCGGTGTCGGCGTCGGCGTCGTTGGTTGTGAGCGAAAAATCATCATCTTGTCCGTGACCGAAAAATCGAGAAAGATGCAAATAAAAAAATTGGCCGCGTATCTGCGTGCTTCGCTGCAAATGTCGTCGAAAGACGATAGTCTTGTGCCGACTGCACTGCATGAGCGGCATGAGTACCACAATTTAATAGCTGGGCTAGCCGCTGGGCTCGTTTTTCGGACGTTTTCCGGGCGCGCTTAGACGGACGCCGGCGTTTCTCCGCTGAAATTTGGTCGTCGGTCTTTTCTCTGCGTTCTCTGATCATGTCTTGTAGAGTGGGTCGTATTTCATCCAGCGGCCATATATGTTTTGCCTTGCCTGAGACAGCGCTCTTCTACGATGAATCAGCCGCATCTGGCTGGCATTGATAAAACAGAAGAGGACGCCATCTACAGCGCTACCGGGGAACATCGGCTTGTGTTGAACAATGCTGCTGCCAGGTGGCAGCACCACAGCCAGCCACAGCGTCGAAGTTAAATCACTGGGCGGAGACTTGTTTTGTACACAGCAGCGCCGCGTAATAAACACTAGGATCTTTATAATTACGTATCTATAGATTTTGTTTTAAAGGAACACTGTGAATAGTACTAAGGTATTGATGTTGTGCCTCAGGTATGCGTAATATTTGATTTTTTAATTGCCCACGCTCACCCGTATGAACACATGCTTCTTGGTCAAGATTGGAGGTCGTAAGGCAGGGGGGTTAAAGTTTGGCCGGCTAGCTGAATCGTGTGACGTGCCGACAAACAGAGAAACAGACAGACAGACAGACAGACAGACAGACAGACCAAAATTTCTCCGTTTAGGTATCCCAAGAAAGACTATCGTCTTTAATAAATAATAAAAATTTTCGGGTCCGAGTGAGGATCGAACCCGGGTTGTCTGCGTGGCAAGCAGGTGTTCTACCACACAGTCATGCCTCTGCTTGGAAATTCTGTGAAAATAACTTCCTCTGCTTGGAAATGCAGTGGAAATAACTTCCTCTGCTTGGAAATGCAGTGAAAATAACTTCCATGCTTCGCAAACGCAAGCGTCCTTTATATAGGCGTCACAATATAACATGTAATATCCCAGGAATATTGCGTGGTACAAGCGCACATTGCCATCGGGCGTCAGAATATGTGACTGTCATAACAATTCCATAGTTTAAAGCCAGCCACCCATTACAAACGGCACACACCTTACTGCGCGTATTCCCTTAACACCACGTAGTGGGTGCATAGCAAGTTCGAAAACATTTCCCACATTGGCCGCGCATAATTTCTCCTGGTTTAAAGCATACTACCCATTACATAGTATGCACTAAGTGATTGAAGTACGCACTAGGGACGGGATATCGCTATCGCGTTCAACTCTTAAAGGCGAAGCTTAAGGGTCCCCCCAATTTTTGCTCCAGATTGTATAGAAATGGAGTAGCCGCGGTGATACAAACCTAAAGCTCTCCACATCAAGCCAGTTAGAATAGAATAAAACATATATTTGGTTTGTTTCTTTTTGAAATCCTACGATGAAAGAAAGAATCACCGTCAGGCTAGTGTTTTGCTGAAGGTATGCGGCGTTGAAATTGGCTGAGCACGACGGTGAAAAGCATGCAACGAGGCGTTTTCTGGTTTTGTAGCGGAAGGAGTAAAGCTATCGCTCGAAAAGCTTATTTTTCATTAAATGGAAGATGAGATTTCTCTAACTATCAGCAGCCCTTCCTCTTTTGTCTTATACTTTCAATTCATAGTGACGTAGTATAAACGTGCGAGCATTATAAACAACACAGGTGCACCATGGTATCCAGAATTCCTTTCATTACTAAGTATCGCTTGATAAAAAAAACAATAAACATCGTCTGCAAGTTTCGGGAACTCGAAACCATGTAGGGTGCGCTCGAAGGAAGGCTCGCGCTTTTGTTGAAATTATGATACGGTGTGTGCATACTAAGATGATGAGTGATCACAAAAACCCGGAGACCCACAAGAAAAACATCATGGAGGTACGCCGTTTTGGAACTCCAACAAAACCAGCACAATGTTGCAAGTGCGTTATATTAACTTCGCGAGGCATAATATAAATGTGCGCCTTTTTTCATGCACCGTCCCACTGCAACTTCGACATCATAAAGTATTTATTCAAGCTTTTTGGCTTGAATCATCAGGCAACATCACGCCACATCACGCCATATCACTGGTGACGTGATGTGGCGTCTATATGTGACGTCCTAATAACTTGTTAGATCCATAAATATGTGACGTAACTGCAGGACGTTACATGATGACGCCATCCCATGGCATCGTCGCTTATTGAAAGGTGCACCCATCCCGGACGTCGCGACACCACGTGAGGTGCGGAAGGCTTCACGTGTAGAAGAACAGTGCATAGGCTGAGAATGTCGAGGTAACTTAATGTGTGTCTGGCCACCGCCAGAGGCGCAGCCTGCATACAAGTACGCCACGCGTTCGCGCCAAGCGCGTCCACGGCGCCAGGCAGTGTCTGTGTGTTGTCTTCTCGCGCAATTGCAGATGCGGCAGTCACTGCTGGGTGGTTCCACGAGAGATCGAACATGCATGTCCGGTCGATATTTTTGTTTGGTCTGGGTTTTTTATATGTTATGCGGGCACATTCAAAGTGCACGGAACCGAAAATTTTATTTCCGAAAAACGCTCCGAGCGCGAGAAAAAAATATTTGAAGGTGGCGGCGCGGGCGTCTTGTTTTTGCTCACCGCATTATTTTTGGATTTCGCGGCCGAATTTAATGCGAACTGTAAACGTGGCATCGAAAATTTTTGTGTTGGTTTTAATAGGCAATACTGTGAACTACATGCATGCTTTTTTGATGCTGTCCTCCGAACAGAAAAAATGTAAAAAAAATGGCAAACACGGTCCAAATCGAAAACGTTTGCTAAGTTTGATGCGTCTTCGCCCGTTTGCTATTGTGCGCAGAAACTTCAACTGTGTGACATATAGATAAAGGCCTTTGAAATGTTTCTGCGTAAGATCGTTTTCCTACAAGCAGCGTAAAAAAAGGAAAAAATAGTTTAAAAAAGCAAGTTTTTTCAAAAAAAGCCCATTTTCAAAAAACAAAATAAAAAAAAAACCCGGTCTCAATTTTCACGAAATTTTTTTATCGAAGAGCGCTTATGTCAGTCAATACACGGTTTGAATATCATATGTCCTCATTTGCTTTGTTAACGAGATATAACGGGTCAAAGTGACCCTTGCTGTGTGTTCTCACTTCAGTACCTTTGATGGTTGTTATCAGCTTGCATTGTGCGTAAATATACAGTACTAATTATTTTGCTGCAGCGAAACTTCACTCTGGTGGCCTGTCTTCAGGAAAAATGTATTCTCAGATCCTATTTGTGTCTAGCGTGTGCGGGGTGGGCTGCTTCCGCTCTTTGAAGGACTACGCGTACACAGTTTGCAGCCTGCAACCTCGCCTACAAGCATCAGAAGAAAGGTGGACGCACCTGTTCAACATATTAATCGCTTCATGTTCCTCAAGAAATGTTTGGTCTACCTCATCGCGGTTCTCAGATGTAGACAGGTTTTCCATAAGACGCGTAAGGCAATGCCAGCAGACCTCTGTCGCGAATATTCTCATCATATGTGACAGTGGTGTCCGCAGGTAGGCAACAACAGAAACAGTAATGGCAAAAAAAAACCATTTACGCAACGAAAAGGTTACCGAAACGTGGGAGGCCAAGCTGGCCTCGGAGGACCTGGACCAACAACGACGTCTCGTCGCCAGGGCCAAAGAGGCAGTGAAAGCCAGAGAGTTCCTGGAATGAGAAGACCTCCCACCTTGGGTAGACGCGGGTCTTGCACCGTGATACCATTTCGTGAAATCAATGTTTATTCCTCCTCCTCCTCAGCAATCTTCTTCTTGGGAACGCGTAAATAATTGGCACAGAATACTCAGATCTAATCACGGGTCACGTGCATCGTGTGCAGTGAACAGACCAAGTCGATACGTTTACACTGAACAGCGCCACACTCATTCTCTCACTTATGCGCTGCTGTCGTGAATGAGTTTCCGAAATTGGTCATGTTTTCACGCTTTATGACCAATGCTTTGTCTGTCTAAAGGCTTTGTACTACGACAATTAATGTGTGGGTCACACTCGTAGTCGAAATTAAGGATAACGTATACGTCTGGAGCCACAAGTAATCCCTACAGTTCTCGACGTGCGAAAGCATTTTAGCGAAATCGCCGACAAAAAATCATAAATTGGGCAGCTTCGGCCACTTGTGGCTTAATCATGCCGTACCACACGTTTTCTGGCTGCTGAAACGCTGAGGTAAAGGTCGAGATGATACAAGATGACGTTATCTGCGACGCCGAAAACATGAGATTGCGGGAAGCGAAATTAACGACTCATGAGTGGCTGAGATAACTTCTTACAAATGTTATTTAGGCACACTGTGCGTCGAATAGATAAGATGGTTAGAGCATCCAAAGCACGTAACGGAAGCGAAGCAGGCAGTGAGAAAGCACGTCCATAACACGGCGTGTGGCATTTAGTTACAAATTAAGCTAGCTTGTCACTGCATACAGATGATTTTTTTGTGCGTGCAAGGCGAGTTTCGGCAAATTCACCTAAAGCATGTGCTCGTGGTCAGGGGGCGTAGCCAGAAATTTTTTTCGGGGTGGGGGGGGGGGGGGGGGGGGCACCTCCTTGATTTCGGAGGGGGCATCTCCTTGAAATGGCCATTTTTCGCTATGTATGCCATGGCGAAAAAAAATTTCGGGGGGGGGGGAGGGGGGAGCACGTGCCCGGTGTGCCACCCCCTGGCTACGCCACTGCTCGTGCTGTCTCGCGTGCTCCTGATTATCGAATAATGGCGGGGTAAGTTGAGGTTGCAGGCTGCAAACTGCGGATATTCGCGACAGAGGTCTGCTGGCATTGCCTTGCGCGTCTCATGGAAAACCTGTCTACATCTGAGAACCGCGATGAGGTAGACCAAGCATTTCTTGAGGAACATGAAGCGATTAATATGTTGAACAGGTGCGTCCACCTTTCTTCTGATGCTTGTAGGCGAGGTTGCAGGCTGCAAACTGTGTACGCGTAGTCCTTCAAAGAGCGGAAGCAGCCCACCCCGCACACGCTAGACACAAATAGGATCTGAGAATACATTTTTCCTGAAGACAGGCCACCAGAGTGAAGTTTCGCTGCAGCAAAATAATTAGTACTGTATATTTACGCACAATGCAAGCTGATAACAACCATCAAAGTTACTGAAGTCAGAACACACAGCAAGGGTCACTTTGACCTTTGACCCGTTATATCTCGTTAACAAAGCAAATGAGGACATATGATATTCAAACCGTGTATTGACTGACATAAGCGCTCTTCGATAAAAAAATTTCGTGAAAATTGAGACCGGGGTTTTTTTTTATTTTGTTTTTTTGAAAATGGGCTTTTTTTGAAAAAAACTTGCTTTTTAAACAATTTTTTCCTTTTTTTTACGCTGCTTGTAGGAAAACGATCTTTCGCAGAAACATTTAAAAGGCCTTTATCTATATGTCACACAGTTTTGAAGTTTCTGCGTACAATAGCAAACGGGCGAAGACGCATCAAACTTAGCAAACATTTTCGATTTGGGCCGTGTTTGCCATTTTTTTACATTTTTTCCGTTTGGAGGACAGCATCAAAAAAGCATGCATGTAGTTCACAGTATTGCCTATTAAAACCAACACAAAAAATTTTCGATGCCACGTTTACAGTTCGCATTAAATTCGGCCGCGAAATCCAAAAATATTGCGGTGAGCAAAAACAAGACGCCCGCGCCGCCACCTTCAAATATTTTTTTCTCGCGCTCGGAGCGTTTTTCAGAAATAAAATTTTCGGTTCCGTGCACTTTGAATGTGCCCGCATAACATATAAAAAACCCAGACCAAACAAAAATATCGACCGGACATGCATGTTCGACCTCTCGTGGAATCACCCTGCTATAAAAGCGGCTGTCTAGCAGCCGCTTTCCCAGAATTATGCGAGGAGGAAGAAGAAGGAGGAGTGAGCCGTGAGGCTCAGCGACTATCACTCGACAAACTTTATTTAACCGCCTTCAACCATTACAATTCTTTTTTTTTGCTTCAGATTACTGGAAAGATTTGTGCCTGTAAAGCGTGCTTCACCGTTCTATTTAGCTTAATGCAGCAGAGCCAACTTACTGAAACAAGCTTCGGAGAACATATTTTTGAGTAATCTTAGACACATTTTGTGGCGATGTAAAATATATCAAGATAAAATTGGAGGATCCCCGTAATGTCTGCGGGAATGATGATCGGCCGCGCTGCTCATTTCAGTACTCCAAGTCCAACTTTCGGCCGTCCAGCGAGCCATGGAGCCAGTGCGGGAGTAATAGCATGTTATTGAACATAAGTACTAAGAAGCCGAATTTCCAGAAAGCGGAGATATCGAAACTGAACTTTTTTTCGCTATATCTGCGGGTAGTATTACCTTAAGCAAGGCACTTGAAAGTGTCGAAATGTCAGCACTACATCTTCATAAACATGTGCAATTCACTTATTGCGGACATCCTCGACACGACAGCGGAAGCATTCTAGAAAAAGAAACCGCACTGGCCACCATTCTATGTCGACATCACGTTGATTTCGTCGAGCTTCTTTTTTGGTGTATTATGACCGCATGAGCGTAAGTCAGAGAAAATACCCGCAGCCAACGCATAGACACTCCATCAGAACCTGTCATCATAAACACATCAGGCGATATCTCGCACTGCGACGCGTTGAAGCACCCACTCCTTCCGCGGGCGGTTGACAGCTGAAATACGTCCCGAAGGAAATTGCAGAATGAGATTGTGGAGGTAGTTTTATTTTAAAATTGGTATTTCAATATTTCGATCGCGCATGTGAGTTCGCACACGAGTGCGACAAAGCATAGTTCACATTTGCTTAGGCAGTGTAACATGTGCACTTTAATGTTATTTGTTGCTTCTGTTTCGGTTATTGGGATTGAATGCCTCGCTTTATTCTTTTAAATAAGAATTATATATTCTTGCTCTTTTAAATACCAGTGTTGACGCTTTTTTACCGCCAGTGCTCATCTTCTCTTCTTATTTTTTTTTATTGTTCGCTTTCTTTTTGCAATCCATTTCCTGCATGGGCCTGTGCAATATGCTATCACTAATCGTTCGATAAACGTAAAGATAGCATTAATTTTATTGCGATAGCAATTATATGGACACTCTCGGCTAGTTTTTGCCGTCAACGTCATGTCCCGTCTCTCTCTTATATATATATATATATATATATATATATATATATATATATATATATATATATATATATATATATATATATATATATATATATATATATATATATATATATATAATAAGGGGAACCCAAAGAAACATAATTTAGAAAAATATTACCCGACTCGCCTAATCAAACGGGCTCCGCAGCGCTCGGTGTTAACCGCTTGGCCACTAAAACGCACGTCCTTCAGCATACTAACGGCGAGCTATTTATATACACCATTTACAGCTGGCGGTACGCCGATCTCAGGGCAATTTCAGTGTGTTCTCTGCATTACCAGCGAGATGGCGCGAAGGGCACGCTCGGTGTCCCGCTCGTTGCCAGGCGTGCGCTCGTCAACGCATACTTTGCCTTACGGGGCGTAGTTGCCCGTGCCCACGCTTATCTCGTGATGGGGTGGTTTGTACGTCGTGTGTTTTCACCAGAAAAGATTGCGTTAAAGTGACAGAGCGCCCTAAGATCATTTCGCTCACTGCAGAGGCGCCGTTTGCGAAAGGAGCGCGCTGTTCAAACACAGTGAAATAACAACTGTGACACTTGTTAGCCCGCGCTCGTGCTGTGTATGCCTGTGCGTACGTTTCGTGCGTCGTTTGTGTTTGAGCAGCACGTTAAGTGTCGAGCTGTGAACGTTGTTAGTTCGCGCTCGTCCTGTGTGTGTTCCTTTTGTGCGTCATTTGTGCTTGAACAGGGCGCTGCACGTTTCGATCTGCTTGCCGTTCTTCGCGTGACATTCCAATTTATTGCTATCGCATTCTTTGCTTTGCCTTTGCGGCGAAACTGCGACTTTTTTTTTATAAATTCCTTGACCTAGTGCAACCACTGCACACACATTTCTAGAACATACTAGTGATGGCGTGCAGAAATGTCGTAGGACCATCTATCACATTTCTTTTTTTTCTATAGCCTGTACTTTGCACTGTTACTGAATGCCAAATTATCGATTCATATCCTTTTACATGATTCTCTTTAAGCGAATGTTGTACATGTTTGCTGAAGCCAGTCAGCCAACAATTTTTTGCTTGGTTGGAGCGCTAAGTGAAATTAGGCGACGTCGCCGGATTAATGTAAGCTCTTCTGAGTGAGGCCTTCACTTTGCACCTGTCATACTTTATGCCTTCAGGAACAGACCAGACGAACACTGTGCCTGTTTGCTTTCCGTCTGTGCGTGAAAAAGCGGTGGTCTAGGTCATTCGTTCTACACGATCGAGAAAGAACGCTGTCAGGCGGCCACGGGAAAGAATCACCGGCGGCGTCGGTAATGCCCCACGTGCCGTAGTCTACTTGCTCACTTGCTGGAGCTATGTTTCTATCGCTGTTGGTGCTCCTTTTATGCCACTCTATCGGATCTACTTCTTTGGCTTTTGGCTACCGACTCTTGTTTGCACTCTCTCAAGTGAACGCCCTTCTCCGAGCTCTGGTCCTCTTGTATCGACCTTTCAGCGAACGCAGGTAGAGTGAAAGCTATCTGATCAAGTGAAGCAGCTGTCACTGTAATGTCACAGCAATATGTCTAAAGGAGGCAAGTATGGAAATGACAGATGTTTGTATATAAAAAGCAATTTGTGGACGAACTCGGAAAAGCAATCCAAAAATCTAGCGCATGACATGTGTCGAAAAAAATATTTACTAGCAGTATTTATTTATTTATCCATTTATTGATTTATTGTGATCCTACACGTAGCATAGCGGCGGCAGCCTAGCTGCCGTCATGAAAAGACGGAGACGCCGAGAACAACCCAAAAAGCGCTCATTGCACGCATATATATAAGCAAAGTGGAAAGGGGAAGAATGCGATAGAAAACAAGGAAAAGAAACTTGGCGCATGCGCAATGACAGCGCGCACATAACGTGGCGGTTTGACACCGCATTTACAACACTACAGACAATGCCACCTAGAAAAATATTATCAGGCCTGCTCACTGCCACCGTGACGTAACGCGTCATGACCAAGCGAGCGCGCACGGGAGGCTGTGAAACCATTGCCAGCAACGTCTTCCGTGAAAAGATAAAACGTTCGCAGCGAGGTTTTCATGTGCAGAAGCTTAATATTCCCTTTTGCGTCGGTATTGGCACTGGTTGAAGGAATGTATTAAGCTGTAATTATTTTTTTTGGTGATTTATCTGTAAGCCATTTATTATTTCAATTAAAAATAAATGATCGTACGCTATCGAACGTGTGACCGATTTATAAGAGCAAAGTTTGATGACCCAACAATGTGACGAAATAAATAAGGTAAATGTTATTCAATATTAATTCTTTATTTACACACACGCATGACACACTGTCGAGAAGATGCAAAAAAACTGTTCATATTCATTTGCTAAACTTCTACAATTTTCTCTGCTGAGTGAGCGCGTCTGCACTGTCATGCCGGTTCTTGAAACGGTGCACTTCGTAGTCGTCCTAAGTATTCCGGTTTGAAATGGAGCTGACACACCTTAAAACCATTTAAGAAGGCGATTTATATGAAGCTTTCTGCTGCACATGCCCCTTATTGACGAAGGTACAAAACAGGGAGATCTTTGAGGTGTCTACAGGCTAATTAATGTGAATGCAGCCATGCCAACATCAATATTTAAGCGTGTTGTAAGTCATATTTGATTTCCTATGTGCCTTCATAGTATGAGCAAGACCTTAAGCGCCATGTGGTTTACGACCTTTGTATCAAAAAAGAAAAAGAATCTTTTTTTTATTATATTATTTTATGTTTGTCATCAACTGTTTCTGATGTCCCGTTTTTCTATGTCACGTTATTTCTGTCAATTTTTTCTCACTCAGTGCTTCCGCTTTCTATTGTATAATTTCTTGATATGTTCAAAACCCTGTTGTACAGTGCTTGGGTGGTAGGGCCATTGTCAGGCAGTTAATCTGCCTTTTGCCGTACCATCCCTTGTCATGTACCATGTTGAAAATAAACAATAAAAAAATCCAAATGCGGCTGTATCAGCAGTACATATTTCAAGGAAATAAATTAGGCGAAGGAGCAGGCGACCCTAGCGCCTAATTATAATACCGCAAAAAAAAAAATGGTCGGAGCAGCGGTAAGAAATACTCCTCCCTCCTTCCCTTTTCTCAACTAAGTAATCGGAGGTGTTACGGTAAGCCCTCGGTGCTACGCCCAAATAGCGAAATGTTTACCGACCCTGAAGGAAAAACGCCTGTTCTGACAATATATTGTCATGCGTGCTTATTGCTTCATTTTGATGTGTTCGGAATGCGAGCAGTAGAACGTAAAACGCATCTCTCGCTCCGCTTGTGAAATCGGTTGAGCGGAGCGTCAAGATGCGTCTACTTCGTTTCACCGTCGTTTTTCAGACAAGCAGACCGCGTGTCGGTAAACGAGCTCGTCAAAAACGCGAAATATATGCAGTTCCTAGCACTGTCTCGGTACGCTAAGTTATTGCGGGGCTGAGCATCAGCGACACTATATAAGTTAAAAGTGTCTAATGGCAAGGCTCACGCTAACAAGCCAGAAGCGCAAACGACATCATTTTACAGAAAGAACCGAACATGTTAGAGGTGGTGCTTTTAAAACAAATCAAAAGCGTACCTTCGAATCACCCAGAGAACGCAATATCGATGTCGTCCCGACGAACGGCACGCTCTCATTTCGCTTTTTGGTCGTCCTTGGGGAGTGAAAACGCTTGAACCTCCGGTACAAAACGGCGACAGTTGGGCCCACAGCACTGCCCCATTGGGAGAGCTTGCAGGTGTACACTACGCGAGCATTCGGTGAACGAAACACATCATATCACCACGCAGCACTTCACAGACGCAGAAGAACGCGGTCTTCTTCATGCAGTCGCCAAAAGAAACACCAGCACACCACGACAGGCTTCGTCCGCTTATTGCTCCTCGAACGGCGGGAGCATGCATGCGCACGTCTACTCGGCGGCAGACTGGGGACAAAACTGAGTGACGTCAGAGGCCATGCCCGGAGTGGTGAGCAGGCCTGAATTATTTTTCTAGGTGGCATTGCTACAGATACAGTCTATGCAGGAAAGGGTGTGCAAGAAAAAAAAAACACGCACACAAAAACAGGAGAAGGTCACAAGTCATTGTTAGCAAGGATGAGGTAGATGGTAACGAATTTCACTCCGTGGTTGTTCGCAGGAAGAATGAATGCTTATATACATTAGTTATTGATTTTTAATTTTTGATTAGCAGTAAATTGTGTTTCGCTGACTGCGCCGTGAACCGCAATTATATACAGTCTACAGTTTTCGCACAGAGGTAGCGTTCGTCGTTTACTTGTCTTAACGTTCACTTAGCCCCGAGGTAAAGAGAGTGACACGGACAAAAGTAAAAGGTAGAGGAAGGACAGGAGTGCGAGAGGCAAAAAACGTGGAGCTTTTTTGGTGCTTCTAAAATTTTGTATTTAAACTGGCTTTCCAACTCGCTATCACTGTTTCTTTGTTGCGGAATGTTGACACAAGAATGAAATTTGAGAGAACTGAAATAGCTACCAATAGAGACAACCAAAGCACGACCGGTACAGTTTGTAAAATATAGATGTTCCTAAACAAGTCGCATATACAGCTTGCAGCACTAGCAGTACATTTCTGTTTCGTCACCTTAACAGAAACTGTTTGTCAATAGTTTGTTGTGCACACAAACGTGTTTGTTGTCAGATGAAGAAGACGAGTGACTTTTGAGCAGCACAACGTCGCTTCAATTTATTTTGCTCCTTTTTAGTCATTATTTATTCCCCAAATTAGTGTTTACACGTTTAGATTCCTAATTCACGGCCAATTAACCAGAGTGGGTAGGGGCCACTTTGTGAGGAGTTCATCATCACCACTTTAACAACTAAACGAAGCTACAGGATGAATAATTCACGCACCTAGCCACAGCTACAGGTACCCACGACGCAGTGAGAGCCACTAACACGCTGACGAACGTCAACGTGTTGGTGGTTCATTCATCGTCGACGTACACTGAGTTACAGGGATATGGTAGAAAATGAGAATCTAGCGACAAGCAATGTGTGGCACTAGTACCGCACGCAAAATGGCATCCTGTACTTCCTTTGGAACACTTTTTCATCCTTTTAAGCTAAAACATCCGTCTCGGTTGGGAACCGTTGAACCTTAACAATTCCGTGTCTACCGCTTTCATCGTTATCTTTCATGGGGTGAGGATGTCCATCTTAGTGTAATACGGGCAGTGAAAACCGTTAGGTATACGATTACCTGCTACGGAAAGCCCCACGACACTGCGGAACGTCCAATAAGTGTCTGATCCAGCATTTAAATTAATCCCCTGTTGTAAGCATGGCTCAAGAATGAATGCGACCAGAGAACAACTTGTAAGGCCTGTAGACACGAATGGATAATTATAATAATTATAGGCGTTGTCTCACGTACGTTAAGTTCATTGAATAACTGCCGTAATTTACACATCATGACGACCTCCATAATTAAAATATAAATTTTTTGCTTCAGTGTAACTGGCTCTATTTAAAATAGGCTGATAAATAAACACCTTAGTGCTCAAAGTATTTCAGGACACAGGGCGCTCGTGTGTGTCAAACCTTTTTCTCTGTCTTCGTCCTCAGCGCATCAACCTTGTTTCATCTCACACCAACAAGCCCTGACCTTAAACAAAATATTACATCAATGCTCAACAAGATAATAGGATCTGTATGCTACAGCACGAACTAGAAGTCAACATTATGTGATCACTTTGTAAAAGACAACCGTGAATGACGAGCGTCGAACTATCTCGAGGAAAGCTGACACATTATTCTCAAATTAAACATTTATTTTTGCTGTGTGTTGGTCTTCAATTTATACTTCAATGTATTTTGTTATGTTTACCGAATCATTTTGCGTAGTAAACGCTGTGTTTTTCGCGTAATACTTTATTTATGCGTTCTAAAACCCGCTGCATAAAATGCAGAGCGATCAGTATCAGCCACGTGTTTGCGAAATAGACGTTGCAATTTTCTATCTCTAGAACAGTTCACACGGAGCGCCCGCGTTGGTCGCTCGACGTCTTAAAATCATACTGAGCCAAGTGTATTAGGCTAATTTCGAATGCGGCACGACGCGCCCTTCCCTGCCTCCATTTAAAGTGCATATTTTAAACGGGCTGAATGCGCGAACGCGAACTTCAACGACTGAAATGCGCAGAGTAAAGCGCGCGCTGACATGTGGCCGCAACTCTGGGGCTCCACGTGTCTGGTTTCGAAGATTCGGTGGCTGGTCACGAATGCAAATGACTTTAGCGTCCCATCTCTGTCACCGCCATAGAAGATTGCAACTTTCAGCTGGCCATGTTTTCCAAGTGTCGTGCAAAGCGATTCTCGCTGGGATCAAGGCATCGCAAAGCAAGCTGCACGATCGAAGCTCGTAGACATGCACGGCGTGAACAGGAATGAATTAGTCAACTCGCCTAAACCAAAACATTTATTCCCAGGGCACGTCTTCTTAACCAGTCGTTTCGACAAACCACTGGACTGCAGAACAAAGAGACTTCACGAGGTGTTTTAAAGGCCGTTTGTGAATGCATGCGCAAGTGAGACGACAGGCAGTACCCTCCACGGTGTGAGAAAAATTATTTTTTAAAGACGATAGTCTTTCTTGTGATACTTAAACGCAAAAATTTTGGTCTGTCTGTCTGCCTATCTGTCTGTCCGTGACCCGATTCAGCTAGCTACTCGGCCAAAGTTTACCTAATTTCTGAACGCCCAGCCATCTTGAACTGGTATTTGCTTTCATACTTGGGAACATATTCGATCAAAAAGCAAATACTACGCATACCTGATGCGCAACGTTAATATGTTAGTGTCACGTCGTGTGTTCTTTTATTAGAAAATACATAGGTACGCAATTCTAAAGACCCTAGTGTTTTATCAATGCCAGCCAGATGCAGCCAATTCAACTTAGAGTAGGCGCTGTCTGAGGCAAGGCAAGACATAGTAGTACGGCCGGCACAAGACTATCGTCTTTCGACGACATTTGCAGCGAAGCGCGTAGATACGCGGCCAATTTTAAATGCGAAGCATTTCTTAGCGAACTTCGGCGACTTTGAGCGTATCTATCTATCTATCTATCTAGCCGCCTACGACTTTGTGCTCTCCTGGCCATATCGTTAATGGGATTTATACCAAAATTGGTATGGCATAACATGACCGTATGGCAAACATGAATGACTGGTAATATCATGAAAATCATGACAAACTTGTCATGAAAAGTATGATTTACCCGTCATGGCCATAGTGCTCCTGAGGCCGTTTTCTTAATTCGATATATTGAAAAATTGGTACGATGAGACATTTCTGCATGGCCAACATAAATATCAGGTGGTAAAATGAAAATCATGACCTGCATGTCATGTGCAACATGATTTACATGCCACGCTCATGGCGCGCTGACGGCCGTTTCGCTAGCTTAATATACACCAAATTCGGTATTGTGTGACGTGACTGTATGACGAATATAAATGCCAAGTGGTAATATGGAAATCATGACATGTCATGTGCAACATGACTTGCATGCCACGCTCATGACACTCTCGGGGCCGTTTCGCTAGCTTCATATACACCAAATTTGGTATTGAGTGACGTGACTGTATGACGAGTATAAATAACAAGTGGTAATATGGAAATCGTGACATGTCATGTGCAACATGACTTGCATGCCACACTCATGACACTCTCGCGGCCGTTTCGCTAGCCTGAGATACACCAAATTCGGTATTCAGTGACGTGATTGTATGACGAGCATAAACGACAAGTGGTAATATGCAAATCATGACATGTCATATGCAACATGACTTGCATGCCGCGCTCATGACACTCTCGTGGCCGTTCCGCCAGCTTGATATAGAGGAAATTTTTAAGCGAAAGCCTTTAATGTATCATGCTCACGTCCATCCGCCCGGTCGTCCGTCGGTCGCGCCAGCCGTGACCTGGCACGGTGCCAGGTGGGCGCCGGGGTGCGCAAACGGACGCCGACTCTACAGCGCTCGCGCTTTGCTTGCGTAGCGTCGCTGGGCCCAGCGTCTCTAATCATGCAAGGAAGGAGACGCGCGCATCACGTTCCATTCTTACCGACTCCATCTCAATGGGCACAGGCGTTCGAGGAACACACTTTGGAATTGACGAAGTGTCGGTCAATTTAAACGCTGGAACGCGGATGGCGTCTGCAGGATGCGCAGAGCGCGAGAATACGAACGCATGCGAAACGGAGGCAGATGGGTCTCGCGTCTTGCTGCGATTCGAGGTAAAAAATCAATCGAACATAAGTGGCAGCTGGTAACATGAAAAATCTTGGCATGCTTGTCATCTACAATGCCATTTACATGCCACGCTCATGGTGCGCTTGCGTCCAGTTCGCTAGCTTGATATACGCCAAAATTTGTATTGCGCGACGTGACTGTATGACGAACACAAATGACCGGTCCTAACATGTAAATAATGATATCCATATTATGTACAGCATGATTTGCTCCTTGCTGGCTGCTTCGCATTATATCGATTCCCACAGTGCGTGGGATCTGCCGGTTTTTTTTTACACTGTGCTTCGCACCCTCCCTTGGATAGCATCTGAGTTAGTGAAAAAGCAGTGCCGGTTAAGTTTAGAGCATAGGGTTTTTTTTGCGGCTACTCAAAGGCGGTCGTTCAGTTTACCCCGGAGAACGGAGCTGATTTACGAGCCGCCGTGGTACCTGCGTCCTGTAAAGACTGAATGTCCAGATTAGGACCTCGCGCGTCGCAGAGAACTGTCGGAAGGAATCTTTATTGGCCCACAGAAGTGCTGTTATTTTCTTTTATGGGGAAGGGTGGGGGGGGGGGGGGGGGGCATGTAGTAAGGAGGAGATTCGTTGGACACCCCCGATTTCCAATGATTTATTTTGGTTCTCTTCACTAGGGACGAGTAAAAAATAAATGGTAAAAAAACAACCCTGTTCAGCGTTCTGCCCATGCTGTAAAGCGAAAGAGGTTCGTTTGTTAAAATATTTAGGTTAGGAACGCGGACGGTTCCCACCAAACTAACGAGGCTGCTTGCAGGTTTATAACTACACTTTAAGCGAACATGGGTAAACAAGCACACATTCGCCAGAGCACACAAAGCAAGCAGAAACAAATGAACTAATCAGAGTATCTGATGAGCGCAGCGTCTTATCAAAACGTCAGTGGACACAGGCTCCTCCGTCGGGGAGTCGAACGCGAAGGACGATGCGTGGTGACGAGCTACAAAGGATGGCTTCAACGAGGTCGCCGCTGGCTTGTAAGGCTGACAAAAAAACATGGAGTCTTTGCAGAAGCGAAGCGTTGGAGACAGGTGACTTCAGTGGCCACGTTCAGCCCGTAGTGTAGAACTCGTGGATCGAGTCCCAGAGCGTCGACACTCGGGCCCGGTCACCCGACTGCGTCGAACGCCCAACACCATCTGCCCTTCACCTCATTCCTCTTTTAGGGGCGAAGCTCCATAGGACCTAGCCTTGTCTTCCGTTGTGGTAACGGTATAGAACCGTTGCTATCATCGAAACATATGTCAGACACACACAAAAAAAAAGGTTTTACAATAGACTTCAACGTAGACATAGGCTAATTATTAGGTAAGTGATCGCTGTTCCCGTCGAAAATAACCTATCGAGAAGAATATTGATGAGTTGTTCTCTAATAAAATCTGCCTAGATGTTGAGGCTTCTCAACAAAACCTGTAACACAAAGGCAATCGTCGAGAACTATATGTCTCAACAAATTACTGATATTAAAAATTGAAGGACACTTTGTACATTCCAAAGTGTGTTCGGCGAAAGCGTGTGGCCATTCCACTGATTATGCCATGTCTTTTAAGGTGAAAGCCTTTAATGTCTCATGCTCACGTCCGTCAGTCCGTCCGTCCGTCCGTCCGTCCGTCTGTCTGTCTGTCTGTCTGTCTGTCTGTCTGTCTGTCTGTCTGTCTGTCTGTCTGTCTGTCTGTCTGTCTGTCTGTCTGTCTGTCCGTCCGTCCGTCCGTCCGTCCGTCCGTCCGTCCGTCCGTCCGTCCGTCCGTCCGTCCATGTCCGTCCGTAACGTCCATCCGAGCTCTGGCACGGAGCCAGGTGGCCGCCGGGATGCGCAAGCGGACGCCGGTCGCGTCGGACTCTACAGCGCTCGCTCTTTGCTTGCGTAGCGTCGCTGTGCCCAGCGTTTGCAATCATTCTGACTAACGCCGTCTCAATGGACACAAGCTTTCACGGAATACACTTTCGAATTTACAAAGGGCCCGTCAATTTAAGCGCTGGAACGCTATGGCGTTTGCACGATGCACAAAGCGCGAGAAAATACCAACGCATGCGAACGGAGCAACATTAGTCTGGCGTCTCGCTGCGACTCGCGGTAAAAAATTAAAGAAGAAAACACGCACCCATTCGGTTTGTGTCTTATCCCACTGAGAGTGTAAAAGAAAAAAAAATTGAAGGACACTTTGTACATTCTAAAGTGTGTTCGGCGAAAGCGTGTGGCCGTTCCACTGACTATGCCATGTCTTTTTTCGCAACGAGACTCATCTTCTCCGTTCGCATGCGTTAGCATTTTCTCGCGCTTTGCGCATCGTGCAAAAGCCCTTCAATTGACGGACCCTTTGTAAATTGGAAAGTGTATTCCGTGAACGCCTTGGTTCATTGAGACGGCGTCGGTCAGAATGATTGCAAACTCTGGGCACAGCGACGCTACGCAAGCAAAGCGTGATCGCTTTAGAGTCCGACGCGACCGGCGTCCGTTTGCGCACCCCGGTGGCCACCTGGCTCCGTGCCGGAGCTCGGATGGACGGACGGACGGACATGGACGGATGGACGGACGGATGGATGGACGGACGGACGGACGGACGAACAGACAGACAGACAGACAGACAGACAGACAGACGGACAGACGGACAGACGGACGGACGGACACCGGACGGACGTGAGCATGAGACATTAAAGGCTTTCGCCTTAAAGATTACACCATCTCCCGCTAAAGGGAACCATGTGTAGATGCGAAGCAGCGGGCGGTAACGCTTACACTGGCGGCGGCGTTGACGCTGGCGCTCATCGCAGCGTTGCACAGGAGAGAAACCTGGGGGGGCGCAACGCACGCAGTGGTGGACCGGTGTTTCCTACTGGAACATCCCAATCGCTGCTGGGCAATGAGAGACAGAAGACTCGGACTGGACACAGAGACCCGCAGTCCGCGTTTAGTTAACGTGCACGCTGCGAATTTTTTATCGTTCGACAACGCACAGGACAAATCTCCCACCGGCACCACCTTGCAGGTTAAGATCCATTGCCATATATACGGGGTGGCCAGTGAACGGTTGTGCAGCACGAGCAGTCGGTTTTTTCAACCAAGCAACTCGCTAGCAGACGCTGCCTGCGTCGTCGTCGCGAGGCGAGAGAGGGAGGAGCGTTGGAGAGGGGAAGACGCGCATGCGCAGTGGGGGGTGTGGACGCCGCGGGCAGGGATGCCTAGAGGAGAGAGAGGTGGAGAGGAGGTTTTTTATTTTTATTTTTCTAAATGGGTTGGCGCATGCGCAGTGGGGGGTGTGGACGGACGGATGGACGGACGCCGGACGGACACCGGACGGACGTGAGCATGAGACATTAAAGGCTTTCGCCTTAAAATGGTATCTTGCCACAGGTAAGATGACGGGTTCCTGGATTCACTTTTGAGGCATATCCTCCACTCCAGAAATTTTCTAAATCCTCCTTGAATTGCCTAATACGACTGGAAGGCGAAATAAACTTACATTGCTATATACACTTTATGTCGCTCAATTTACATTATATGGGGCAACGCTCGGGTAACGTACGGTTACTCACCGATAAGATACCCAGAGCTTTGCCCACTCTTCATGATTCCCTTCGTGGATTAGCGTAGATTTCTTTCTTCCTCGCTTCTCGCCACGTTCGTGAAACTTTGCGCAAGTCCCAGAGTCTTCGTCGCTGTCTTCCTTTTCTAGCACCTCACACCGGAGCACTACAGATTTTTACGCACACATCACCGCATCACACATACGCATTATCCTCCTTCCAGTTCGATCATCGGCGTGGAGGTTTAGATAATTAGCTGTTAATAAACGGGTGTTCATAGGACACCTCTGATGAAACGGAGAAGGGTCATACTATACATCGATACCCGTCTTTCGTTCAGTTCCCTGGTTGACATGGTGTTAGCTCCGCCAACGCATCCCCCCTCATACTTTGCCTGGCACGTTTTTTTTTTTTTTTGATCCGGTGTACTTACACCGTATTGACCCTTGTGAGGACGCTATCTCTCGATTCGTGTCAGAGAAATTTGTATCGCAGAGAAAACAGAACTTACGATAAGCCTTACGTCACAGCGTCCCATCGATCGCTTGTCTTCAGCTGGCGCCAAAAGAAACCGCAAGCCGCGGCAGTGAATCACGCCGAGTCGACATCACAGCAGGCAATACACTACCCACGTATACATTGAACCGCGGCAGATAGAAAACCCACAAAACATAGTAGTGACTGGCTTCCATCCTCGGCACTCATTTATTGCTAAGGGAGAGTTGTGTGTTAAGGTTATTGCGGATACCTGCTGGAAAGAGCCATAGTGTGTGTGTGTGTGTGTGTGTGTGTGTGTGTGTGTGTGTGTGTGTGTGTGTGTGTGTGTGTGCGTGCGTGCGTGCGTGCGTGCGTGCGTGCGTGCGTGCGTGCGTGCGTGCGTGCGTGCGGATTATCACTACTTAAAGGCGAAACTTAACGGTCGCCCAATTTTTAGATCTGCTTTAAGCTTTAGCTCTACATTGTACTAAAGTTTGAATTGTCATGCTGCTTTGACCTTCAGTAGAGTAAACGTACGCATAAAGACGAAAGCTGCTTCTACATGCGCGCTATATACAAAAGCCGGACCCGGGCTATCTCATCATTGCAGCAATAGCAGGTAATCGCAACTCGTCTCCCGTTAGGCATTACCTGAAGCGAGTATGGCAAGCGTTATGCCTCTGCTGACAAGGCGTATTCGCGGATTCACTCTTGAAGTAGAGCATGCACCATCATATCTGCCAGTTTTTCGGCTGCAGATAATTCAATTTGCGGTGATGTGGCACGCCATAACATCTCGCACACCTCAGTTTTTCTTTGCCGTTTTGTTAGTCATTTTATCGTTGCCTCGAGCTAAATCGTAAGTTTCTCATGGCTGGGAACTGTTCTGCGGCACTGAACAGCGTCAGATCGAGAAATAGAAAGTAAATCTGGCTAAGAAGAGCAACTGACCTACGCACAAGGAAGAGGAAGGAAACTGATAAATGAAAGCCAGGAAGGTTGGCCGGGGAAGTATAGCTTATCAAGACGATAGTTTGGGCTAGTTGACCTTGTCGTTAACCTGGTTCTGCTAACATTATAAGACTGACCAGGACTGAAGCGCGATTCACCATACCTATGCTAGGACACGGGGATGATTTGGAAATATTAAGGAGATAAAGTCCAGAGTTTTTACGCAGAGGAGAGTCGCGCGTAAAGAATATGCTGGGAACTCTGTGAGCCATCTTTACTTCAGGAATCGTAACGTAAGCGCTTTTGCGGCTTTCTTCGGCCAGAAAGGTCCACACGGTTCCTTGGCATTTGCACACTGTATGATCGGTTGCGCGTTGGTATTATCGTTTGAAGTTCAAAAGCAGGACTAAGTCAGTGCAGGCATGCATATGTTTTCAAGCGCAGGCATCTTTTGTTAGGGCATTTTCATCCAACTCTTTGAGATTATTGATCTTTAAGGATGGGCTCAATGTTTGCCATCGGACACTACCAAATATGAAAATTCGGCTCGCTGGTGGTGGAGGTGACCATAGTTTAAATGACAATCTGGAATGACAAACATAATGAAGTAAGAAAAAAAGTAATTACCGCTCAGGTGCACACATGCTAGATACTTCATCACACACACAAACACACAAACAAGAAAGATAGAAAAGAAATACGAAAGCCGGAAATATCGATGCCGAAAATTAAGCTTCCTTCATTCGACGATCTCCATTATCTCGGCTAACGGCGCTTCCATTAATTGCGGAGGGTTGAAAACTCCCGGGCGCGCAGCTCTGACCTTGCCTCCTTAATAGGGGCTCCTCACTGCCCCCGGCTTCCGCTAAGAAACACCATCGACATCTCCTTAGCGACAAAGTACGGAATTCCAAATACGTACGTGCCGGCTGCGTAAAAAGGCAATTTAGTTTTTGCGGCACGAAGGCGTTCTAATCTCCCACTACTGCGTAGTGGCCAATGGAACCATGCTCCGAAAATAGAGGGAGAGGAGAATAAAGAAGTCCATGCTAATAATTGGAGCGAAAATGTAATCATGCTCTCTGGTCATTAGGGATCGTAGGATGGCGAAATGAGCAGAGCTGATACTCCCTCGTGAATTATTATTTCTGGATTTCGGCTCGCTCGGACTCAGACTCATGCGTTGGCTTGAGACTGAATCAGCCACCAGTTAGTGAGATTTCTGACCTATGCGATCTATTGTTCTCGTTTCTGAGATTGTGCCGAAACGCTGAGCTTTCGGTCTTACTCGACGTTTGCACGCCAATATTCCCAAGCAGGCCTGGCTGGCCAGCATTGATATGGGTCAAAGTGACAGTCAGTGTTTGGGCTAGAGTGTAACTATGAGACAAAAGTGTTGTTTTCATACACATCGGAGTATTTCAAGAGGTACAGCGGACTGTATACGTTAAAGAGGTAGCAGGAAACCATAGGAAAATGTGTCCACACCATAATCCATACTTTTATTACGAGTGTGGCTTGCTGATCAGGAGTTTGAGGACGGGAGGTTTACGCGACCTTTTCAGGAGTTTGAGGACGCAGGTTCTCACTGGCCTTTTGCCGAAGCTCTTTCGACGGCGTTGACCTTGGTTTGGCTTGAAGGTCAAATTCACGGGGACCGGCGTTTTCTAGGCTTGTAGCTTGGAGAAATGAAATTATCGCTCTAATATACTTAAATTTCAACTGACTTGCTGTGATTTGACCCTGAATCAAATTGTTTAAAAGCTACTAAACGCGATCATTCTTAAATGCCATTTTTTTCTACAAGTCCTTGGATCTGTTGATAGTGTTCATTCTAGGGGTAAAAAAGAACTCTTGTAAGTGATACCCTGAGGCAGAATGAGCTCCACTATTCTCCATTTACGTATACCTGCTGTCATGACGTTAATACGTTCCGTATACTGTTGGTAGCCTCCTAACGGTTAAGATACAAGAATGTTACTCTTATGTTGCGATAAGTTGCACGCAGAATTTTAATGCAATGATACACAGCAGCACCACGTAGCGCTTTCTGTTCCAATTAATTTGTGCCATTGCATTTAATAGAAAAGTGGCGCTCTCATCGCAGAAGTGCTTCATGAATAAAAATTTACACCATCTTCCCAAAGGGAACCCTGATGGGATGCGAAGCAGCAGCGTTGCGCATGGGAGCGGTGGAGAGGGTGAAGCGAGAGAGAGGTGACACGTACAGACATGTTTCAACGCGTACGTTAGGCGCGCGTCAGGCGGCAGCTGCGGGCGCTGCGGCGAGCGCGCAGCAGGCGAGGGAGAGAGTGACGTCAGCGCGCACTGCGAGGGGAGCGTGACGTCAACGCGCAGCTGCGGCGTGACCTACTTGGCACCGCTCCAACACCTGCGGCGAGGGGAGCGCGTTGCGACGCGTTCGTACGGACGCACGGAGGGACAGCGTTACACAGGCTAGTCAAAGAGCTGCTTCGCATCTAATAAAAATGTAGAAGTTTCAGTCCAGAGCCTAAGGCATCATCTTTTTTGTGGCACGCTCTTTAGCGGGAGACTCATGATTTTATTGTTATCACACAGACAAGCACAGCTTTCAATAATGATGTCAAAAATGCGTAGACGCGTAAAAGATTTCATTTTTATTGCGATAGTCTCCACGGGTTTTTGCCGTCGCCGTTGCCGTCGCCGTCGCCGTCATGTCGCGTATGAAGTCCAAATTGATAAGAACCTCCTGCGCATCGTACGTTCTACCAGCGGGTAATAGCGGGCGAGCGGGAGCGGTGAACGCGGCTGAAGCGGCGATCAAACGAGCCGGCATCTCCGTCGCTCCGAGGCGCATGCGATGATCCCCCCCAACTGTTCAACCGACCCCGCCCTGTCGGTCGCGAGCGTGAAAAGACGCAAGGAGGGGGGGTGTCCCCGAGCGACCTTCGATTTTACGACCGCGGTCGTCGCGGGCGCGCGCGTTATCTCCCCATCTCGGCAGCCGACAGCGGGCGGCCGGTGTACCCTTCACGTGCTGCGCTCAACGCGAAGAGAATTCTTAAACAAGCGTTTTCTAGAGTTGCGTGAGATCGGATCCAAAAGAGTTAGCTGCCAGCCTCACTTCGTATAACATTACAATTTGTTGCTATCGCATTCATTGCTTCACCCTTGCGGTGAATCTGTGACTTTTTTCTCAGGCATTTCGAATTGGGATATAACAAATTACGCATCTCTTCGTTTCTGCGCAGCTGCGCTATCTGTTCCCCAAATTATACGTTAAAGCTTTTTAGCGAACTAATACACAAAGCCTAGGCTGAATTACATTAGCACCTTTAAATATCCCTTTAAACCTCAATGGTGAAATCGAGAAAATCAGCCAATCGATAAGCAATGCTATGCGTTATCTATCGTGTGATCGTTCGTTCACGGTCTAGTCACTAGCATGCGCCGGGGAAAAAAAGAATGAACATAGATAAAAATGAACACGCCTTATTAAAGAGAAATAATTGTCCCGCGTATAAATTGGAGCGTTGCAACATCTGAAACGCTACCCGGTCCGATCTTCGCCAGACGCAGAATCTCGCGTCAGCAGTGCATGGATAACTCAGATCCTGTTGCAGTACAGGCCAAGCGAGAAGTGCCATTTATCAAAGACCTTTGCGTGTACGCTTGCAGAAACCCAACCATACAATTTCTCTGTATTTGTTTGCCGCAGGTTTTAATATCTTTGGGTAGTCGAGTCTGTAACGCCAGCCGAGTCATCGCCCGCGATATAGAAACGTAAGCCATGCAGGTTCTAGCAAGAACGCTCTTTGGCGCAAATGAGAGGTTTTAATCATAGCGTAGCATTGGGAGTTGCCGATCCCAGAAAAATAAGACGTCAACGAAATTTCCTGCATAATGGGATGCCTATGTTCTCTGATGTTGAGTGGGCAGTTAATATATATATATATATATATATATATATATATATATATATATATATATATATATATATATATATATATATATATATATATATATATATTCCTTTCATGTAGCGGAAAACTACGAAGAGCCACCAACGTATCCTGTTTCTTGGTGCTTGGTTTCTGTTGGAAGCTGTTTCTTTCCGCCATGTTCTTCTGAAAAAGGTCTGACGCTGTTGATACAATCGAGTGAACGAAGAAGAAGAGGAATGAGATGAAGAACAAGAAGACGATGAAGCCTTTCGCCTTAAATGTTTTTTTTATTAACACGCCGTCTTCAAGTTATGAGCGACAAATTACGATACGCAGTCTTGGCCAGTCCCCCAGAGTGGGTATGTGCCATAATTTCGAGGCAACGAACAAACGAACGAAAAAACGAGCAAACGAACGAACAAACAAACAAACAAACAAACAAACAAACAAACAAACAAACAAACAAACAAACAAACAAACAAGCAAACAAACAAGCAAACAAACAAACAAGCAAACAAACAAACAAACAAACAAGCAAACAAACAAACAAACAACCAAACAGACAAACAAACAAACAAATGAGTGGTCTTAGGGAAACGCATAAGGTAACGGGTGACTTTTGTTTTATCCATTTATTTTGTTATGGCGATTCATCTTACACAAAGGAGTAACGAACACGCAGTTTCTCCGTCTAGTCGGCGTACTGGAGGGAACACAGCGCAAGAGAAGACGGGAACAGGGAAGGGCCACGCACACACATCACTCTGTTTGCGTCGCCCTTCCTTGTCCCCGCCATGTTTTGCACTGTGTTCCCTCCAATGTATAACCAACACGCCCAAGCTTCGACTCTTAGTCTGCGTACATTACAAAAAAGAGACAGACCAACCGCGGTTGAACTGATGCAGGGAGTCGTGAATTTACAGCAGAACTCAATTTTTCGCTTCAGGAATTTACTCATCAGTGGCGAGGACTTGCTGGCGCAAATAATAAACACGCGCTCCAATAGGATCGCACTTTGCTACAATTTACCGCGCCATTCCGTTGACCGCACCATTCTCGGCCGTTTAGTGTGCTCGGTGACCCGTTGGTTCTTCTGCACCCTATTCCCGGAGGAGAGAAGTGCGTTGCCTGTTCGCTAGTTATTAATTGTATAGTTTTCGCTTTAGTCGCCCCTCTTCCACGAATCGTTTCATGCCATATTGGCTTTATTTTACTCTTATATAGTTATACGCAGTGGCGCCAACGGAAAACAGTGTGTGAAACACTGCATGCTGTTCCCAGCGTGCAGTGTTTAATAAACCGAAAGACGCGACATTCAGTAATGTCTCCAAACAACATCACCTCTCTTGGTTTCGCGCAGTGAATTACGCTCGCTCTCGCGCTGTAGAAACGCTGAAATCGTGATTCGTGATTATGTTATAAAAATTTGTTTCATTTTTGGTACTGCAGGAAGACCCCACCACGACCCCTCACCAGATCTACTGGTCGTTCCTTCGCGTGAATCGTGGGAAGCAATACACCGTGACCAGTTGCACTTTCAACTTCGGGCCATGGGAAGAGACGAGACGGTGGCCTTAAAATATTCCTATTAGTCAACCCTCACTACATCAAATTGGTCAAACAAAGTTTTTTCCTCTTCTTTCTCCCTTCAATGCTCTGTAGTGCTCTTTTATTTATATTGCATAAAAACGACTGGTTAGCTACAACCTTCGGTTTGCCGTACTTTAAACAACGTCTGCATTCCAGAATGCTACCTTGCGCATATATATTGTGCAATTATTCCCAAAGATGCATTGTAAAAATTTTTCAGCGCGAACAGGACGCAGCACACGAAAAAGACACAATACGAGCGCTGTCTAACAACTGAAGTTTATTGAAACGAAAATTACACACCCGCCTCAAACCCACATATGCGTGCCCAGAAAGTCACGTGACATCAAAGAATTCGTTGAGCTTACTTAGTTCACATTCTAGTAGGCAAACAGACGGCTCAGATATACAATCATCACCCGTGTCTTTGATAAAGAATGCTTCTGCAACTTCCCGTGCACTTCTATCTCTGTGTTTCAGCATAATGACAGTGTTGTCGAAAAAATGTTTACATCCACAAGCCCTACAATGCGCCGAAAGGTGGGACGTCGGCGTTCCCTTTTAGGCATTATTATGAAGGCGGTGTCTTTCGCTGATGCATTTACCAGATTGGCCTGTATACAACCTTTCCGCAGAAGAGGTAAATGTATCAACGAAAGACTCCGCCAGCATAATAATGCATTAAAGGGAACGCCGACGTCACACCCTTCGAAACGTTGTAGGGCTTGTGGATGTAAACCTTTTTTCGACAACACTGTCATTATGCTGAAACACCGACAGAAGTGCACGGGAAGTTGCAGAAGCATTCTTTATCAAAGACACGGGTGATGATTGTATATCTGAACCGTCTGTTTGCCTACTAGAATGTGAACTACGTAAGCTCAACGAATTATTTGATGTCACATGACTTTCTGTGCACGCATATGTGGTTTTTGGGCGGGTGTGTAATTTTCGTTTCAATAAACTTTAGTTGTTAGACAGCGCTCGTATTGTGTCTTTTTCGTGTGCTGCGTCCTGTTCGCGCTGAAAAATTTTTTACAATGGCATCATTTCCAACTCGCGGCCCTCCCGACTTTATATCCCAAAGATAACTCATAAAGCTTATGTCAAAATGACGTATTGAGCATAAACTCATCGTTACATGCACGACCAAGCTTGTCTATGTTTGTATTCAGCTTCCTGTCACCTTGCTATAGTGACTTCTTTTTTTTCTACAAGGGAGGGCAGACAAATACATATGCGCAGATGTGAAGAAACACCACAAGGCGATATGTTGGGCGAGTTGGTTTTTAGCTTCCATATTTTACAGCGCGAGAAGACACCACAAGGAAGGCACACAAGACACACGGAGCGCTGACTGACAACTGATATTTTTATTGAAACCAGCGAGTCTTTTGTACCGCTGGTGGCAAGGAGAAACGTGCAGAAACATGCGCAGATTGAACATTAGTGCCGGCAGAACACAGACATGCGTCAAATTTCACAGTCAAGATATTTGATTTCTTTTTGGGACAATGCTACTGAGGGTGCGCTTATACACATATCTTGCAACTTTGCTATTACATGTGCTTCCTGTATTTCTCTTGTCAGAGCATCACGATGCTTGCCTATCACAATACAATCTCTGTACATCGGTTCACAAGGTTCGCTGTGATTTTCGTCAGATCGACAATCTCTGCAGTGTTTGGCCACATGACCACAAGTGGCTACGCGTGCGACATTGTCATGGTGCTCTTTCAGTCTTTGGTTTATGCATCGTCCGGTTTGTCCCACGTACTGTTTCCCACACGACAACGGCAAGGAATAAATTACACCTTTCTTGCACTCGACAAACTGCTTGACATGTCTGACTGAACATCTATGTGATTCACCATTCCTACAGTTAACCTTTTTGCACATGCCAGCCAATTTTTTGGGAGCCGAGAAGACGACTTCCACACCCGCACGCTTCCCAATTCTTTTGAGGTTGTGTGATACTTGATGAAGGTAGGGCATGGCAACAACTTTTTTCCTTTTTTCTCTTGGTGGGACTGACTCACTGACATCTCGAGTTCTAAGGCTATGTTTGAGTTTCTGCGCAACAGCGACCATAAGCTCGGAAGGGTGGCCAGCTTTCGTGAGGCGACTGGTTTGTTCCTGAAGGCTTCGTTCCATGGTGTTTTCACAACACTTCTTTAAAACATTATTAAAAACAGAATGAAGAATGGCTTTTTTAACTAGTTTTGAATGGGCGGAAGCGTAAGGAAGGATGGGTTTTTTGAGCTCGGGGCTCATAAGACCAGCATACATGTGAGGGTGTGAAGTGCAGTGAAAGGTCTAAAAATCTAATGGTGTCATGAACTGGTGTTTCATGTGTTAGAACCAAGGGTTGAAGGTGCTCAAGAAAGATGGGGTGAACATTTGAAAACAGTTCCTCAATGTTGAGGTTGTCAGAGTGTAAAATAACAAAATAATCGTCAACAAACCTAAAAGTCCGGCGCACACCTAGCTTTTCTAAATGACCTTGCAACCTTTTATCACGTATGGCCAGAAACATATCGCTGAGAATCGGCGCTAAACACGAGCCGATGCATATCCCATCTTTTTGGGTGTATACTTTCCCCTCCCATTCCGCGCACGTGGAAGAAAGATAAAATTCTAAAAGTTCAAGGAAGGCACTTGCAGAAATTCCACATTCGTTTTGAAAGGCTACGATACCATGCTTATCTATGTGGTCGCTGACTGCCGACATTATTTCAGCTTGCGGAATAGTGTAATATAAATCTTTGACATCGATTGAAAACCCGTACAGCCCCTTGTTGTGGTTCTGATTTAAAAACCTGATTACTTCTTCTGAATCTTTTATTCTAAATGGATCATCAATAGGCAAAACACTTAGTTTTTGTTGGATATACTTAGCAACTTGTTTCTGCCAAGTCCCTGTCTCAGAAACTATTGCACGAAATGGCCAGTTGGGCTTGTGGGTTTTCACAGTGAAAAACATTTCTAGGCTACCCTTGTTACTGCTCTCAATGATACTCCCCAGCTTGTTCAAGTTCAACTTTTTCGCTAGCCTTTTTGCCTTATTCTTAATTCCTGCGACATGAATATCAGGGCGCTTATTAAATACAGCACGTACACTCTCCAAAGCCTTAGACATATACACGTCTCTATTCAAAACTACGAACCCTCCGTCTTTATCGGCGGACAGGAGGGACAGTGAATGCTCTTTTAGCCAAGTTACAGTCTTGAACAAAGGGAGCTTCCTTCCTGATTGTCTGTACCTACTTAAAACGTCCACACCGTCAGAGATGCAGCGGTCTACTTCAGTGCCTTCCGCACTCCGAGAAACATGTCTCACCATGGCCAAGAGCTCCGGTCTGGAGGTCCTGGGTTCCACGGCGAACTTGGGCCCTCGGCTGAGGACTTGTCTGATGCCTTGCGGGAGGGAGACGCCCTCCATGACGTGTATCTGTTGTCCAGTCACTGGAGTCTTCTTAGGGAGGAGCGCACGAAGCAGTGGAAGCGTCTGCTGCCAAAGGAATTCGGTAGTCCGATCAATGCACCGCGATAACTGGTGCCACTGTATCTTCGAATATTCTGGTCCCGCGCGGAAGCGCACCAGGATTTTTAGGTGTTCCTTGAGTGCTCGCACATGCTGAAGCCATTCCGACCGGAGAAGCTCGCAGAATCTTTTTCCGTGGCTAGCTGAAGGTGTCACGCCCCCCAAAGAGCGCCAGAACGTCAGGTGGGAGGATATTTTTGCGAATGCAAAAACCGAGTGAGCGTGCTTTGCATGCTGCCACGGCGACTAACGGAACCGCTTGAAGAGGATGAAGGTCGTGAAGAAGAGAGCCCTTTGTACTAGAAATGAAGTTCCACAAGGCGATATGTTGGGCGAGTTGGTTTTTTAGCTTCCGTATTTTACAACTTTTAAGGAAAAAAGTTGTTGCCATGCCCAACCTTCATCAAGTATCACACAACCTCAAAAGAATTGGGAAGCGTGCGGGTGTGGAAGTCGTCTTCTCGGCGCCCAAAAAATTGGCTGTCATGTGCAAAAAGGTTAACTGTAGTAATGGTGAATCACATAGATGTTCAGTCAGACATGTCAAGCAGTTTGTCGAGTGCAAGAAAGGTGTAATTTATTCCTTGCCGTTGTCGTGTGGGAAACAGTACGTGGGACAAACCGGACGATGCATAAACCAAAGACTGAAAGAGCACCATGACAATGTCGCACGCGTAGCCACTTGTGGTCATGTGGCCAAACACTGCAGAGATTGTCGATCTGACGAAAATCACAGCGAACCTTGTGAACCGATGTACAGAGATTGTATTGTGATAGGCAAGCATCGTGATGCTCTAACAAGAGAAATACAGGAAGCACATGTAATAGCAAAGTTGCAAGATATGTGTATAAGCGCACCCTCAGCAGCATTGTCCCAAAAAGAAATCAAATATCTTGACTGTGAAATTTGACGCATGTCTGTGTTCTGCTGGCACTAATGTTCAATCTGCGCATGTTTCTGCACGTTTCTCCTTGCCACCAGCGGTACAAAAGACTCGCTGGTTTCAATAAAAATATCAGTTGTCAGTCAGCGCTCCGTGTGTCTTGTGTGCCTTCCTTGTGGTGTCTTCTCGCGCTGTAAAATATGGAAGAAACACGTTGGAAGATGCGCAAACTACCAACGATAACTAACGCTAACTTCCAGCACTTGGCTATGAAACGGTGCCTCGGTGTTAGGTTACCTACCCGGTTTCACGCTGCCTTCGTCCAACACTCGTCGTTTTCATTCGTCCAACCTTAATCCGCACACCCCAGGTTACCTCGCTTTGATGCGTAGTTAGCGAAACCATTGCAAGGCCGGTTGCATTCTCATTTGCATACGCCAACGTAAGGACGCTGCAGACTTTCGCAGCCCTGTAGTTTGATTGGTGCGCAAGCAAACATGCAACCAGTAAAAGCCTCGTTCTGTCTAAGCTTTCTAACTAGCACTATACGAGGCAGAACCCTTTCCCCGACAACTGGCCGTGGTATAAGTACGAGAATTATTATTCTGGAATATATTTTAGAACAGTGTTTATCAAATTTTGCAATAGTTCTAAGCATATCCGAGTAATTCAATAAGTAAACTTTCTCAGCTGTCTGCTTGTGAAGCAGCCATCAGAAAAGGTTGGGTAAGTACAAATTTTTCCATCGAGATGTGTTCGCATTATGATAAAGTCGTTCGAATATTGTGTCCGGGAGGAGTAGATGGGCGTAGCGAGAACGGCATTCCATTTGAGCATCTATCGCGCTTTGATCTATTGCTTAAAAAAAAACAATATTTTCTAATAAATTCTTTCTCTTTCTCTCTCGCATCATCTTCAAAAGATGCTGAGAAGAGACACCAGTCCGGGGGGCGGGGGGGGGGGGGGGTGTTGGAAATGGGAGGAGTGGTCGGAGGATTGTTGTGTTAAGGCAGCGCCATTCTCGAACGCGTCTACTATCACAGAAGCGTCATGTGAAACGGGCACTGCCGAAGATTACAATCGTGATTGTCTCTCAGGACCTACAGAATATAACACTGCGAGCTATCGCGGCCATTGCATGCATTTGTGAGTACTACTACCAGCCATAGAGTATATAAGAGAGCCAAGTCTAACCATTGTAATCTGAACCAAGGGTAGGATGCTTGGTTGAAATACAGGGATCGGCTTTGCGAACACGGCCGAATACCAGTAATAGCGCTTTGGGTTTTCGTTCCTGCGCTCATGTAAACTTTTGATCATTTGATTCTGTTCGCTTTGGTTGGCGGCCGCAGCATTTGTTGGATTGAGCTGGTCAGTCTGAGCGCCTACCTATTGGATCGAAATAGAAAACAAGAATCAAATCGAGTTTGAGTGATCTCTTGGTAGAGCTGCCTCATTCATGTTCGCTGGTTTCGAAATGGACAGAGCAACCAGCTACGGTCACGTTCCGGATCACAAGCTCAGGCAACTGATTTCCCTAGTGGCGTCTGTACTGAATACACAGCGTGCAGAAAGTAATCCAAGAGGGGTGAAGCCAACTTATGTGGAAAATAAGCTAACAGCTGTATTTCATTGTTTGTGAACGCACACTATCGCCTTCCACTATAGCTAACAAATGTGTTTATTGTTCAGCAATTGCTTCGAAACGTGAATATCGGCGTCGTTTTCTGAACTTCATTGCTGCTTCATCTGTGCCTGTCGGTTTAGTTTTTCTATTACTATAGGACCATGGTTAATAAGGACCTCTTTTTCTGTTTCTCTTTTTTTCGGTGGTGGATTCATGTGGTAATATAATAATAAAAAGTGAGGTTTTACGTGTCAAAACCACGGCATGGTTATGAGGCACGCCATAGAGTAGGGCTCCGGGAATTTCGAACTGGTGGTGTTTTATATAAATACACAGCGCGCTGCACCTCCGGCACATACAAACTGAGGTGGAAGTACATTAAACGAACATACACTGACTTCAAAAGCGACGTTTTGTACTGTTCAATAAAGATATGCGTCACCTCTGTGCCGTGTGCTCATCCGTTTTGCAGGTCATCGACGTTCACAGAGTGGAATGACATGAATTTTTTAACGCTTATAAAGGATCAAGCCATCTAAAAAAGATTTGATCATATTAGGCATGTCATGATTGGGAATACAGATCAAGTTTGACCACCTGGCATTCTTTTTTACCGCGCACGTTATTCTAAATACAAGGGTGGTTTTACTTTTTCATTCTTTTCTCGTTGAAGTATGTTTATCGCTTCCAGTATCGCACCCGCTACCATCGAACTCGGCAACGCCACGCCACCTTTCAGACCCCTTTGACCGTACTTAAAATAATACCGGCGACATTGAGCCTAGCTGCCCAAAAGGATGCTGAAACAACAAGGAAACGCATGACGACAACAGAATAGGTGCGCGCCGCTTTTAGAAAGAGAGGACAGCCAAAGTACTTGCGGTTAATTAAATTGTCGTTAACGACTACTGATTGTAAGCTGATGCCTCGCTGGCATTCGAATGCTGAATTTCGTTTCCCCACCAGCGAAGCGTATTAGAGCGCGCCGTCCTTGAACTGTCGTGTCTCTCGAAATTTGCGAAGGACAGCGCGAGAGAATGAGACTGCGAGGTGCAGCACGAGGGCAGAGTGCGCTTGGTCCAAATTACACGTGCGCTCGCACTTCATTCGCTCCCTGCGGACGCTTTCCGAATGCGCTCGAAAAAAGGCCAACCACTAATTGTCTGGCGCCCTCAAAACCTCCAGGGCATTGCCTAAAATGAGCGCGGCTGGGCGAGCCGGTTAAGCTTAAGCGTCATTTAACGAAAAGCGTGCCCTTGAGGATGCGGTTGGGTGGAATTTATAGATTCGGTAGTTTTGGGCCGACGTGGTGCATCTCAGAATCGCTGGCTTCATTGGTCGCCGGTTCCACCATTGTCAAGTTGTGGAATGGCACATGCTTCGTCGGTAGATTTGTTGTAATCGTTTCGTACGTCATTGCTCTTTACGCTAGTTTGACTCACTCCCCTCCTTTGTGAATCGTTACGACTCATTGCATCGTCCGGTGCGAAATAGCTATGTTACAATGGCTCAACGTCCCCAACCCCAACTCTGAAGCAGTCGGGGCATACTCAACATTACTTTATTGTTTAGATAGCCTTCGTTGGATTTTGTTTGATTTGTTGCTTATGAGCCTTGTATTTTTTCACTATTGCGCACGACGTCATCAGCTCGCAGTATAGAAGGAAAGAAAGGTCGCGCTTTTGAGTGGTGTTGAAACTGATGGTGGACATTGATTGAAATATTTATGCCTCCCATAATATCATAATGCTGCTCTCGGTGTAGATCAAAAGATCCTCCAAGTCGCATTCCCGGAATATCTTCATTCTGTGTAAGATATTGAAATTCGTTCCTTAATTAGAGCGTGTGTTCATCAATTGGTACGCTGCCCACGTACGACTTGAAAGCGTTGGCAGTGGCTCCGTAATGAAAATAAATCCATAATTATGAACAAGAGGAGCCGTAATAATGAGAACATGTCCTTCATTAAGCAGAAACGGAGCTATTTCTGTCAAGCGATTTACAAGAAATGAAAAAGAGAATTGACGGGATAAAAAAAATAAATCTAATATTATGGATATGAAAGATATCGCTTTTTTTGCTGCTGTTCTTGAATGATGATGATGATGATGACGGTGATGATGATGATGATGATGGTGGAGGCGGTGGTGGAGGCGGTGGTGGTGCAATGATGACGAATAAACGTTTATTTTCGAAACAGTATTCCGGAGCAAGCTCCACTTCCACATTTCGTAGGCGGCTTTCTCAAACGAGGAACCCTGTGGCCTTCGTTTCTCGATTTGCCCTGAAGACGAAGCGTCGTTGTTGTTTCAGGTCTTCGGAGAAGGGCTTGGCCTCCCACGTCTCGATGTCCCAAATAGTGGCGACACTCTGATTGAGACCTGTATTTCCAAAGCTATGTTTTACGCTCCGCTGACTCTCCTTCCGAGATTGCGCGCTTTGTATTTCATTCATACCATTATAGTACGCTCTGCCGTATGGAGTTTCTAACTGTAAGCATCGGTATTAATTGCACAACTGTGATTGCCGGTGGTGGCGTGTTCTCCGCAGCTGCTTTCAGAGTGAAAACTGTCTCGGCAGGCAAACTGACCTCACGTGGCGGTAACATTTTTTTGAATATTTTACTCTATCGGTGTGTTGCAACGCATGTGTAGCACGCCTCATGCTTTCCATGTGCGTCATTTTACCTTCACGGCTGTGCGCTGCTTCTAAAAAAAAAAAACGAAGTGTTAACGTTGATGTACCTGACTTTGAGCCAGGGGCGGCACATGGTGGGGGGGGTGACACAGGGGAGCGGCCACCCTGCCCCAAAATTTTCCGCCTGTGCTCCTTTCCACCACCACCCCGCCACCTCAAGTGCAAAGTCAAAGCATGGGATTTTTCCACCTCCCCCCCCCCCCCCAGGAACTCGATTGTCGAGGGTACTCTCCCCCCCACACACACCCAGTAAAAAAAAACCTCGCGCCGCCTCTGCTTTCAGCATGCTATTCGCTAAACTGATACCACTCTCTTCTCAAATATTCGGAATCACACCTATGGGTCTCGACCCTACGGGCCGCGTTCGAACAAAGCCCGGTAAACTCCACGTACTCGTCACTCTCCCAGAGACACATCCTAGAATACTGCACGCAGAGAGGAAGTTCGCATCATCGACTGACAGTGCGTTTGAGCCCGCCTCCTACAGCAACTCTGTAAAGAATAACAGCAGTACAGAACAGGAAGATGAGATGTTGGTGCCGTCGCTGCGCAGCGCATGCATACGGTGACGCTAGTTCAACGAGGCAGGCGTGCGTTTTCGTATTGCGCACTTGGCTTCGCAATCAGACGTCTTCCATGGTTACGCCTCCGCTACAACGTCGTTCAGATTTTGGGGCTGTCACAGTGCATTCAGAATAAAAGAGAGAGAGAGAGAGTCATTCTTGCTTTGAAAAGTGCGAGACCCGTGGTATGTGCAGGTGACGCCTGCTGAGTAAGAGATTCAAACCGTCGTGTTCTGTTCCGAATGGGATGTCGGAACAAGGTGGATGAAGAGTAACAGGGCCTTGAAAGCCCAACCGTTGCCCGGATGTTGCACTCTAGCCGCGTGAAACGTGTGAATATAAAGGAAAATCCAAGGGCGACAGGAAGAGTCAACGCATTCTCGTGATTAAGTGCACGGCGCGCTTATTTGCTTGCACCTAGTAAATGTGATTACCGGGCTTATGAAAGCAATAAAGCTCTTGTTTGGGCTAGTTGGTGCAGTATTGAACACATACAGCAGCACAGGGTAGCCAGCCGGTCTGAGAACTGGCTAACCTCCCTGTCTTTCCGCTTTTCTTTCCCTCCTCCTCCTCCTCCTCCTACAGCATGGCTGCGGGAAAAAAACAGAGTCCGTGTTTGCTCAGAAGCGGATTTGACCTTTCCGTATATACTGTTGGCTCCTTCAACAGGGGGTGTCGCCAGAGCTCGGAAAGATGCTGAGTTTGGCCACGCTCGGGCCATCCTGCATAGCGCCCCTGCATTCTTGTTCCTTGTGCAATCGTTGACTACCGCTGCCTTACCGTAATTATGAACTGTGCGCAGCGTTGGTGTATTTTTTTATTATTATTCATAGGTTACGCTAGTTGCAAATGGTTTATTGCGGCAGTTCTCTTTCCCCTCTGCCGCTAGATAATGGTCAGAGTATAGCAGAAAGTTACTATAATGAAATAATGAAGGCAGTAAGCAACGTCACACACGCTGTATACACGAGGTACACCAATCAGAGTTAGCTATGAGTGCATTCAGCCTGCATGTTCCACCTGGCTCTCATTACTTCTCAACATTATGAGGTATACACGTAGTCGCGGGACGGGAAACGTACAGCTGTTAGCGGGTAAGAGCTACGGTATGAGCGAAGTTACAGGCAGTGCAACAACCGAGTGCCGCCTGTCTTATGAGCACCTTGGCGCCTGAGTGCAGTTCCGTGTAGCTACTCTGCAAGAACATTTGCCGAGTATTATAAACGTGCCTCACGCGAAAGCTCCAGATGGGCCGTAGAAGGTGAAGGCCGCACGTGGTAAACATGGCCGATTGAACATGGGCATAAGATAGCACAGTCACTTCTGTGTCTACCAATAAACTTGGTACAAATGTAAAACAAAAAAAAAAGAAAAGAAAATGTGTGATAACGAATTTTGACGCCCTTCTACAATAGGGAGAGTCAGACTGCTGGTCACCTATAGGCATAGTTTGTCTAGCAAATAAACCTTCTGAAATATCAAGCGTGTGACGTTGCCAGAGATTTCCCAGTGTATGGAATGTCAATAAAGACGATAATATGCACAGCTTTTAAGATGCGCTCGCACGGACGTACACACAAGTACACACACGAAGACACACACATACTGACGCGCACACATTGCATATACATACATCCGTATACACACACGAACACACAGACACATATTCACGAAAATGAACGCGGAGGTAGTATTGGAGAGGTCGCACATTTGCGATGGCTGTAATACGATTCACTATGCTAATACTATAACGCTTCAACTTTCGGGGTGAACTTCGTTCCATTCTGTCATCATAACTGCATGCTCTTCTTTCCTAGAAAATTTCGGCGTTGTTCCAGGTTCAATCTATTAATAAATGCGAATCATTTCTTAGCTAACCAATGGCACTTTAAGTGTTTCTGTATATATATATATATATATATATATATATATATATATATATATATATATATATATATATATATATATATATATATATATATATATATATATATATATATATATATATATATATATATATATATATATATATCCGCCTCGGTTTGGATGCTCTCGTGATTGGCTTTTAAGTTGTAGTAGACAAACATTGGTATGGGAGGGTGAGAGGGTTTGACGAATATGACTCTGGTCGAGTCATGAACAACGTGAAAATCCTGACTGATCCTATTCCCAGAAGGCATGGAATCTGCCATTCTTTTTTCATTTAATGCGTAGACATAAACAAAAAAAAGAGCACGGAAACCCCATGTAGGAACTCGGTCCGCGAGCAGGGAGTTCTCGACATTGATGGATGGCCGCAGTTCTTCCAGCTCCGCCCTCACTTGCACCTGTCGCACCCTTTTGTCATCGGTCCAACCAACACGAAGACTGCCTGCTTTCTCTTGGCGAGCGCGAAAAGGCGGCAATGTTCCCGCCCACTATCGTTACACGCGCATGACCGAGTGCCGAAGAAGGTCTCCGGAAAAAATTGACTTGCAGCAGCGGTAATGGCCGCCGTGCCCTTGTCGAGGAGTCCGCCAAATTTTCGCGCCGTTTGCTCTGTCACTGCTTTGATCATTTCTCGTTTGGTTGAATTATTTTTCTCTCTTTTTATGTCGTTGCTCTCTTTGTTATCCAAAGCGACTTTTCCTCATTCTCGCTGGCAGCAGTTTGGCCAGCGGACTGTTACCGTGTTCCGAGTTTCTGTGTTTTTTTTTTTGTTTCCGTGTTCTCAGAAAGACTGGAAGTAACACCACGCGTGCACGCATACAAAACTGCCAAGTGTGTACTGAAGTGTTGTGAACTGTTTTAGGCCTAAAGAGAGCCTTCCGAGTATAACAACACGGAGGCGAGCCTCATCCTTGACTTGGGTGCCCAGTAGTGGCACTCGCTCGACGGCGTTCGTGTGCCCCGGTGTATTCATTCGATTAACTTTGGGTTTCGCGCGCTGCCGAAGCTGATCTCGGAGGTCATGCAGGAAGAAACGCGTGGTTGAGGTCTGCTCCACCAGGTGCCGCAACGATCCGCGCTGCTCAGAAGAAAACTTTATGCTCTTTCAACGAACCAATTCAAATAATTTTCATTGATTATCATGACAATTCATAGGTCCTTATGGATATCATATGTATCCAATATTACGCTTAACTTGAACTAGAACAGTCGATTTCATACCAGTATTATCTTTTAAAACAAGTTTTCGGAATATTCGGAAGACCGGAAGTAAGTGATTGACCGGAAGTGCTCGAACGAGAAGCAAGGGTGTCACTCGCTGATCGTGCCAATAACAAAGGCCACGCATAATCTCTTTAGGGAGTTTTCTTAGCAGTGCGTAGGCATAGGGTTTTGACGTAGGTTGCAGCCTGCACTATATAGGAAGCTGTTTTCGGGCGACGCCGGCATGACGTCTTTCATCTTGTTTAAGCGTTTGTCAGGATCATGAACGGCCCTACAGAGGTGCATCCGTCGACCACCGGAGCGTGCCTTTGGCGTTAAATTTTCGCATTGTCGGGATTTTCCCGTTGCGTACAATCATCCATGGTGGCTTTGCATCTTGTCCTAGAGAGGTCTTGTATTCGACCACCACGAAATAGTTCAGCGAAGCGTTCTCCTTTTCGAACTTGTACAACGTGGGTACACCGGGGGTACAACGCATTCATATGATTCATATATATTAACATTATCCAAGCGCAGGTGTGTGGCCCAGAGGTTACGACCCACTTTCGGAGAGTGTTGGCCTGGGCTCAAAACCCAGCAGCTGCCAAAGAAATTCATTTCTCTGTATTCATTTGTTTCTTTACAGACATGACCGCCTTGCACGGCAGAAGGACGGGAGGATGGACGGACGGACAGTTCTCTCGTTGTGTCGCCTCTGAAATGATTACGCATTTAAAGAAAGGACAATACTGAACGTGGCTCTACCTACTTCTGAGAAACCCCTAAAAGTGTTCAAAGACGGTACTGTTGCACATGCCATATTTCCATGTTTAAAAAACAGTAGTTTGAAGAAAGCACTTCATTATAATCTATAAATAATGGCAGTGAACTTACATTTTCAAGTTCGAATTGTTTTGGGTTCAATGAAAGAACGAGAAAGCTCAGAAAACAGCAGTGTGCGACCGCCAAAATATTTTTATCAACCGGGGCCAGAATTAACAAAATAAAAACACTTTTTATTAGCCCGAGTGCTAGTGCTTCGTGATCAGCGAAGCCTGAGTGCCAATGGTAAAGAAAATTTATCAGTGAGAACATTTGTGAAATCCGCACCTATCCTAAATTCCCTGCATAATAATTGCTTGTCCCCACTATACAGGTACATCCACACTTGGTTATTTACTCATCCTGAACATCGACAACTAACATCAGATTCCTCGTTTTATTTTACTTAAAAGCATCAAAAAGAAAGCGTAATGAAAACAACCTAGTCAAACTTGCCCAAACACGCCATGTGCAAATGCTTCAGTTTGCAGCTGATAAAAATTTCGAACAGCAATCACGAATTTTCTTTACTTGGCTATTACAAAATTTTTTCACAACGAGACTACGAGGATGCAGTGCGTGGCACAAGGAGCCTGAGCACGGCAAATAAAAGCTTTTAAGCTTCTCGGTTCCCTGCGTGTCGACACCATTCATTTTACAGCGAAAGCTGTTATGAGATCACAACAAGGGTGTCGTAGTTGTCCGCTGCCGCCGCCGCCGCCGGTGTCCGTAACCGCTATCGCACGAAATGAGAAAAAAAAGCTTTAAGAAAAAATGTTCAGGTAGGAACGGGGTTCGAACCTGGGTCCGCTCCGTGCCAGCCCAGTGTTCTACCACTGAGCC